>CAKNYM010048270.1:126520-145210 GCA_932195095.1 Andricus curvator
GCCACCCTCGCTCCGCTCGGGTAGCTAACTTCACACTCGTTTTAAATATCTCGCTTTTTCAACTTGTAGCACAATATACTATTAACAATAATAATTTCACATTAAACACAAAAATTGCTCAATGAAACGGTCTGCTAGAGATGTTGAGTTCCATCATGGTTGAGGGGTCCTCTGGATTCCTTGAGTTGAGCATGCAATTGTGCAGCATTTGAAGGCGTAGGACCGCCGACACCTATCCGAGTGAGAAATTCAAGATCGATTTCTATGTGGCGGCGGGAAATTGAATCATACACAGCCGTATGACCAAGTGGATGATATAGTGGAGCAATCCTACCTCCATTGTCCCATCCAAAGATTATAGGACCCTTTGATAACAAGGTTGTATTTATGTCTAATTTTTCAAACTTTCCTAACATACGTAATTCTGGTGCTGGGTTTGGTGGATATTGTATTTTAAAAATAGCTGGACGGCTAGATTCTGCAAGAAAGAATATAAATAGGTGCATTTAAAAATTAAAATATCAATTAGAACGTCTAAATAAGAAAACGCATCAAATATTCAGTTAATTATTTTGAAGTTTAAATGACCCCATATCCGAAAACCTTGCTGAGAGACTTCAGCAGGCAGTGCCTAAGTCAAGGTGTGAATGACTATGTTCTGTACTGGCTCACTACTGGTGCTAACCTTGTAGTGTGAATCAGGTAAGTGCCTTTAATTGAGGAGGCCTTGTATTGGCTCAGTAAATGATAAGAAATCCTGGCTACGTGAGCCTGTAGCTTTCATACCACCCTAGTTGTTGCCCAATAGGGTTCCAGTAAAGAAAATAGTTTTCATTAGGGGGTTTTCCAGTATTGGGACAAGTGCTGCATTGAAAAAAATCAATCATTTCTCGTCAAAAAACGCTACAGAAAGTCAGAATTCGTGAGAAAATATTCAGAAATCGTCGAAACTTTGGTTCGAAATTTTTTTTGTCAGGCTGTACTCCCCTTGCAGTAGATAATTGTTAATTTAAAATACTAAGTTAAGACACTGTAATTGCAAATGAATTAAAATTGAAATTAATTATTTTTCTTATATTTTTGCTTTCAATTTAAAATAATTAATCAAATTGAATTATTATTTGAGACACTATATATACGTGTTAATAAATGACATTCAGACTTAATTATTTTTCGTATAGAGAAGACCACCCTACAATAGATAATGACCTTACAGTAGATAAACATCAATTTAAAATACTAATGTATCTAAACTATTCAATTTAGTGTAATTAATAGCCAAGAAATGATACGTGGTAATATATTAAAATTAGAATGAATTATTTTACTTATGTTTGTGCTTATAATTAATGATTATCTACTGTAGGGTGGTCTCTCCTATTTGTGCATTCAATGAATAATTATGTACTGTAGGTTTATTATTTACTGTAGGTCTATTATTTACTGTAGGATCTCTAATTGAAAAACTTAATTTTCTAAAATTATTTAAATGAATGAACACGAGTTAAAATATAAACAAATGCACAACGCTTTGAATCTAAAGCAAAGTCTTTTTTGGCAGTTAACATTTTCAAATAATTTTATCTTCAAACACTGCGTTTCAATCCTGTCTAATCCTATGACGATTCCTGGCAAAAAGTGAAAGCATTGTAATTATTTTGAAGAGGGTGGAAACTGAAGCCAAGTTAATCCAGCTTAATGCCGCGAAGGTACCCTAAATTTGAAATCAATTTTATTCCATTGACTGCGTGGAGATTGAAAGGAAAAAAAGGATGGCCAGTCTGAATATATTGTCTGGCCGCCCTATAAAAAATCGTGGCAAAATTGATACCTGAAATTTAACTGCAACTACATGTCGGGTTGGTATATATAAAGAAATCCTATATATGCTCAACATATTCCTGGAACCCACCCCATATTTAAATAATCGTTGAAGGTAGTTGATAGTTGATAGTTGTAATGTAGGCGGGAGGCCCGTGAGCTGCCACCCCTGGCGCTCAAGCTATAAAGCTTATTGTGCCATACCCGTGTTTATCAACGTTCTGAGATTATACCTCTCAGGTGCCAGGCATACCTATCGCACAGTAAATGACGTCCTCCTTTATTGATCAGGCAAAGTGATCCTCACCCACTCTGCCATTCGGCAGCCTCCCTAGCAGGCTAGGGTGTACGGAGCGATCCCTCTAAGGTCATCAGGTAGATGCACAGATTCGAAGCACTGTCCTGATGTGTTATGTAACTGTATGTGTGTGTGTTCATTACTCGAAATCGGCCAGCGACCATCGAGCGTGGTGCCTCCTGTAGGAGCCCCCAAGCGCAAGAAGAACGCTGACTCATTTTCGAGTCTTCACAGAATCGGCTTCGACCTCCAAGGCTAGTCCCCTCGACATGGAGCCCCACATTGGTACGATACCAGCTATTTCTGAGGGGACCTACAGTTCGAGGTGGGTATCGAACCACCGAAGCCCCGGTAGAAGTACATAGAAAAATTTCCATTGGTACCCGGCTCAGGGATCGAACCCCAGACCTCCTGCATGGAAGTCCGACCCGCTATCGTCTGAGCCACCGAGGCTTAATCGTTGAAGGTAGCAAAAAAAAAAAAATTTATTGTAACGAACCTATTTGTCTAAAATGATAAAAAGTTTAGTTTAGGAAATGTATCAAGCAATAAGTTTCAAAGTTTGAGAAAATAGGCCCATTGCCACTCTTGAAAATTCTGGCAAAATTGAGCCCAACAAATTATCAGCTTTCCGAAAAGGTATTTTTTAAATTAAAAATATGCTTCTTTGAATGCAATTTCTACATGTTTGGGCTAATTTTCCGCGGGTGAAAGACGATAAGCCGGACTCTATTATGAAATTCGCGACCGCGGTTACAAATTTAGTAGGGAGGATAAAAAGTCTCGAAAAACCGGACAGTCTCATCAATCCGATCCTACCGATCAACTTATTCAAAAACTATCGATCGCTCTGAAACATAGGTGGGGGAACGGGTTAGGACTAAGAAAATCTCCGCGACTCTTATCAATCTCGCGGATTTCCTTAAAGAAGAGTCAGAAACGGTAAGCGCGTATTTCAACCCACTTCTAGACGGGAAGCAGGGAAGAAACAGTAAAACCGTGTTAAAGTTTGCCGATAACCTTGGATGACCTTGAGTTGCTGAGCCAGCCGATCGACATGGAAGTTTCTAATTGGGAACATCTGCGGCACCTAGATATCCCAAACACTGCAGGAGCAATACCGGAAATTCTGATCGAAGAGGATTACGCACAACTCAAGGTCGCGCTCAAGGTCATCGTCGGAAAGCCTAACGCACCGGTAACGACACACACTCCGTTAGGGTGGGTGGTTCGCGGACCTATTATATCGGCAAGAACAAGTATCGAATGCTTGCTTCTGATCCACCACAGTGAAGAGGAAGAAGTGATCAGGCGACTACTGAAGAATTTCTGGGCCGTAGAAAGTTTCGGTGGCAAGCGAGAATCTTGCGTTCCGAAGAAGATATACGGGACGAAGAGATCCTGAATCGGACTGCTCAAAAGCAAGACGATCACTGGGAAACTGGATTGCTTTGGAAGAGTGACTCGGACGTGCTTCCAGAAAGCAAAAGAATGACAGAAAAAAGGTTTCACTGTCTAGAGAACAAAATGAGAAAAGGTCCTCTATTCGAGCAGCAGTATAACAAGAAGATAGACGAATATCTAAAGAAGGGATACGCGCAACTGCTATCGGCTGATGAGGCAAAAAGGACGAATGCCAGGACCTAGTATCGACCTCACTTTGCTCTGACAAATTCGAACAAACCTGAGAAGATTCGGCTAGTCTTTGATGCTGTTGCTAAAGATTAAGGAATGGGCTTAAATGACAAACTCTTGAAGGGTCCCGATCTTTACAATCCTCTGGTGGGATATCTCTCAATTTTTCGAGAACGAGAGATAGCGATATGTGGTGATTTAAGGGAAATGTTCCATTAGGTGAGAATTCCTCAGGAAGATCGAGGGTGTCAATGATTTATAGGACGAGACAAGAGTACTGGTGAGTTGCTAACTTATCAGATGGAATTCATGATTTTTGGGCTAGTATCATCGTTTTACGTTGCCCAAGAGATTAAAAACCGCAACACCGAAGAATTTAAAGAAGAGTTTCCAGAAGTATGCCTATCGATCGTCGACCGCCACTACATGGATGACTACTTGGACAGGTTGGACAACGAAGAAGATTCCATCCGAAGAGCGCAAGAAGTAGCTTATATCCATCGAAAGAGGTGGCTTCGAGATCAATAACTGGATGTCCAACTCTCCAGAAGTTCTGAGCTCGTTTTTTACTGGAGCCGTTGCGCAGTGAGGAGAGCAGCTAGCCTTTGGAGAAGAGGAATTTGCGCGAGTCCTGGGGGTGATCTGGTCACCGGAGAACGACGTACTCACTTTCACCGCGGACTTTCTACGTGTGGATAGCCGATTGATTAGCGGAAAAAACAACAAGCAAAGCGCGAAGTTATACAATTAATTATGTCAGTTTTTGATCCGCTAGGCCTCTTAACAGTGATGTCGATTCGAGTTAAGATTCTGATGCAGGATATTTAGCGGTCTGGACTTGACTGGGACACTCTACTTCCAAACGCGTTGACAAAAAAGAATGGACAACCTGGTTAGCAGACTTGAGAGAATCTATCAAAATGAGAATTCTTCGCTGCTACTCACCACGGCATTGGTAAGTTGCGTGACGTGCAGCTTCATATCTTCTGCGATGCAAGTGTAGAAGCATTTGCAGCAGTCGGATATTTTCGACTGGAGGGGAATGCAGGTACAAGAACAACCTTGGTAATGACCAAGAGCAGAGTCGCACCGTTGAAGCACATGAGCATCCCGTGACTGGAACTTCAAACAGCGGAAGCAGACTGGCTGAAATGATAATCTCGCAACACACCTTGAAAATTACGCAGAAGTTTCCACAGAAAGTGTTAAAGTGGATCCGTTACGAATCAAGGCGATACCCTCCGTTCGTGGCTCATCGAATTGCTAAAGTATTAGACCTGACTTCAGTACTGGAGTGGAAATGGGTTCCAACGAAGGAAAACGTGGCTGACGATGCCACCAGAGATACTGCACATATCGAAGTGTCTTCCACCAGCCGCTGGTATACGGGACCAGAATTCCTCATTCGAGGATAAGACGAATGGCTGAAGGAACCCTCGAAACTAGAGTTCTCTGAAGACGCCAAAAAAGAACTCGAGCGTGAGGTAATTCTCCTGATGGGAGACCCAGAAAAAACTATTCTTGATCGTTTCAGATTGACTTCATGGCCACGGTTGATCCGCACGATGTGATCGGTGCTGCGCTTTGTGAACAGGTGCCGCAAACTTTACACAGGCAGAGATGCGGAGCTGACTGGGCTGGAAGTCGAGAATGGCGAGATTGAACTGTTGAAGCTGGTGCAAACAGATGAGTTTTCACAGGAACTACGGTTAATGACACACAATGAGGAAATTTAACCAATTTTCAAACTGATCGAGCTCTCGCCGAAAATAGGAGACGATGGGTTGCTGAGAATGAACGGCAGAATTAGGAACAGCGAGATCAGCCAAGCAATACAAGAGCCTATTATTCTGAGCGGATCGAACCGCTTTGTGAAAATCCTTATCGAACATCATCACCGCAAGGCAGGGCACATCGAACGAGAGAAGGTAGTGAATCATTTGCGATCCAAATATTGGATTACAAAGCTTCGAGCCGCCATAAGAGCATTATTCAGTAACTTTCAGACTTGCAAGATTCGCAAGGCAAAACCGCAGGCACCGGAAATTGCACAACTACCAGACATTAGAACGGAAGCCTTCATCAAACCGTTCACCAACACTGTCGTCGACTACTTCGGACCGATGGAAGTGACAATCGGCCGACGGAACGAGAAAAGATACGGCGTTCTCTTCACATGTCTGAACATACAAGCCGTTCACTTAGAAATAGCGAGTTCATTGACGACAGACTCAATGATAATGGCTCCAAGGCGAATGATAGCTCGACGAGGAAAGCCAGCGAGGACTTATTTCGACAACGGAAAAAACTTCGTGGGCGCGAATCGTGAACTTCGAGAGGCGCTAGGAGAATTCGACCAGGAGGAGATACAACAACAGCTGGCTACAGAGAAGATCGAGTGGCACTTTATGCAACCTGGAAGTCCACATATGGGAGTCTGCTGGGAGAGGCTCGTTGAATCCGTAAAACGAGCGTTTAAAGGCCACACTGAACGAGCAAAAGTCGAAGGAGGAAGTCCTTCACACCAACTTTGCTGAAGCTAAGTATTCGGTGCATAGCCGCTTTTTGAACTTTGTTTCAGATGATCCTGACGATCCTGAGAGCTTGACACCAAACGACTTCCTTCTGATGTGGAAAGGATCGTAAGAGAGCCACGAAGCTCCTGGAATATTTGAACACGATGGTGCATTTCTTAGGAAACAGTGGCGCAAAGCACAGAACATGGCTGATCTGTTCTGGAAACGACGGGTATGTGAGTACTTGTCACCACTTAACCGCCGAGCGAAGTGGTACCGCCGAACGAGAAATTTTAACGTTGGGGATCTGGTTGTCATTAGGGACAATCAACTTCCTTGGAACCAGTGGATACGCGGAATCATATCTGCCGTGTATACTAGAAAGGACAAACAGGTTCGGGTCGTGGACGTGCGAACCTTAACAGGAACCTACCGAAGACCAGCAACGAAAATCTGCGTCCTCGAGAAACAAAATGGTATTCCTACTCTAGGAATACAGTAGGGGGAATGTCGTGGATGCGCAGACATTAATTGATAGATTCAAAAATTGTAATTTGGGGTGAACACTCTTCGCAAGCCAAAACTAAGAAGGCCCATTGGAAAATGCTGGAATTTTCCAATGAGTCTGAGAAGAGTGAACGGTTGGTGAGAGGGGTGAGGGTGAGTGAAGGGTGGCGTCACTTTCAACAGTTGTAGATTGACAAGGACATCGACCGCACGCGCCAAGATCCTTTGCTTTCCGAAAAATTGATTATCGAGTTCGAATTTTTTTCTCCCGCGATGTTTCGTTATTTTATTTGTTTCCATTTAACTTCACACCTTTCCCAAGCAATAGACTTTCATTTGTTACTTTCTCCATCAGTTTTTGTTAAGCATCTTTATTCAGTGTCATAATTTATTGTTTTTCTTTAATAAATCTAAATTCAGTGTATTTTTGCATTTTGAATAATTTACCCGAAACACTCATATTTTTTACCCGAATTTTATTAAACATTTTTCAGCTACTCATTTGCATTGATTAATAATAATCGTGCCTGATACACGCAGGAGGATCGACTAAGCCGGTGAAGGCGGAAGGGGGAAGCTGCTGACGCATTCCAGGTACTCACGGCGAAATTGAATTCACCTGTTCAAATAGCAAACAGTTTTTACATCTTGGAAACAAATTGACTTATCAAGATGTTTTTTAAATTTGGGCTATATTTCTGTAACGTTTACAAATCTCTTGGTGGCTTCTTAAATAAATTATACTGTCTTCTTACCATACGTAAGCGACAGAGTCTTCCCCCACTACGCCTCCATATTCTGCGTCAATTCTTATCTGAGAATTAATCATGATTATTTTTAATAAAATTAGAATACATTGCCTCGTTCATTGAAGTAATAATTCTTTTTTTTTATTCGCACTCCCATCCCTTCGAGAGAAAACGTTTCATGCTTTCGTAGCTACTTTTATGTAATTTAATTATTAAGAGTCGCTTTAGCGCTGTAGTTTTTTACATTCTCATCTCAATGAGAATGTATTAGTTTCATGTGAAAAATGACTTCTGCGGATTTCATCAAATGTCGACGTTTTGAGGCCCCCTAAGCCAGAAGAAATAGTTTCTACGTCGGTGTCTGTCTGTCGTTGTCGATGTCGTATGTATACCGGATAACTTTTGAAAGACTAATCGGATTCGATTGTGCTTTGGCACACAATTTTAGGGACCAGAAATCAAGATCGAGTTGTTCTTAAAGCTCTATAAGATTACCACAATAAATTTGTGAATTTTTTTGAAAAATAAAAAATTCAAATTTTGATCTCACAAAAAATAATTAAAAATTAAAAATTCCCTTCTGCGGTAAAATTATGTTAGATACGGAAAAAGGTTAACCAACAAAAATTGTTTACCCCAGAAATATTTGCAAATTTGTCATGAATCACTTTTTGATATGACTCGTATTTTTTTTTATTCGTAAAAAACGAAATTGAAAAATTAAATGTTTGGACAAACGACACAAGCTATAAATTAATAGACACAAAATTGCTTATTCAAAAAACGACACAAGGCACGAAAAAAATTAATAGACAAAAAATGTTGACCCAAAAAGGATCTGAAAATTTGTCATTAATAATTTTTAGATAGAACAAATAGATTTTCTTTTAATCGTAAAAAATAAGATTGAAAATAAAAAATTATATTTTTGGAAAAACGACACAAGAGACGAAAAAAAAAATGAAAAGACAAAAGTTGTTCGACTAAAAAAGATCTACAAATTTATTATGAACTCTTGTTATAAGAATATATTGAAAATAAAGAAATTAACTTATTGGAAAAACGACACAAGCTACAATTATTTTTTAGTCAACAAAATGTTTCGCCTGAATTATATCTACAAATTTGATTTGAACCAATTTACGCTAGGATGTATATTTTTAGGTCAAATCGTAAAAGATAACATTGAAAGTGTACGAATTGAATTAATAAAAAATTAGACAAGGTCCAATACAATTTTTTAAAACAAAATATTTTTTTTTATAGGATGCACACTTTTTTTTAATATTATAAAATGAAGACAATGCAAGTACGTATGTTTCAATATCAATGCATACTATGAATTGTAATAATATAAATTTATTCAAATTATACATTTTGCAGGGCAGCTGTGAATGAACATTAATGCAAAATAAGGAGCAAATATCAAAGTATTCATGAAAAATAAAATTGGTAGGGGAACACGGGGCAAAATGATGACAGGGGGAAAACGGGACAATGATTATATCCCCTCTGTAGTGTGACGCCATCCACTGAAAATTGTGAGAACTTCATTTTGAGGCGTTGCCAAGATTTCCCATGTCAATTTGTTTCAATTTTGTTGTTATTTTCCCAGTTATGAGACGCATGGATCGTTTTCGTGCCCAGTTATAATTTTGACTGATTTTCAACTACACATGAGTAATGCAAATCTTTGTTTAATTGAAATCGCTTCAGCACCATTCCGTTGGGTACTTAATAGCCCTTCTTTTGCGTCGAGGCGTTTTTGAATGAGAGTATTATCGCGATTTTTGGCAGTCATATTGGAAAAAGTACTTCGGGGGTAGAATGGGCAAGGGCAAAACTGGACACCACGCGAGATGTAGTAGAGCACACATTGCTTCCAATTTCTGCCGAATGCAAAAGTCGAAAGTCGCTATTGTTTGTACTGTCACGATTTTTCGATCGAACAGTGGATCTAATGCAGTTCGTTCGACAATTGGGCTCATTAGTTTTGCGCAGATTTTGTCAGTGAGGACGGAGACGAAATTCACGTCTGCGTATTTTTGTAAGGTCTGATTTTGGTCATTTTTATATAAAAAATGTATAATAAAACTTGTTACAACAAGTTCTTGTAACTGTTATACTTATTTGTTCAGTTTTTTAAAAATTAATTTTATTCATACTACATTTCATTCTTCATTTAACAAAGCGTCCCGTTTTTCCCCGTGTGAAGGGCAAAACGGGACAAAAAACTTTTTTTCAGAAATCAATAAAATAAAAGTAGAACATTTAATTTTTTGAACGCGAAAAAATTTGTGTCCAGTACGTTATTAGTTGTTTAAGGCACCTATAGTGTTGAATCCGGAAAAAAGTATTTAGGTATAAGAAAAAAAATCCTAAACAAAATCGTCTCGTTTTGCCCCATGTTTCCCTACATTATTTTGCAATATCTGAATGAGCCGTACCAGACCGAGGTGCCGAAATAAATATAATATGCATTTGATATAAAAGTGTTTAACATAATATTGAAAAGTTCACATTTTTTATCAAATCGAGTGCGAAGTACGAGAAACGTGATGAGAATGTATTCGTTAAAGCCGAAGGCGCTTTAACAAAAGAGAATTCACAATCACCATATTACAGTTGTCGATGCGTTGACCTTAAATTTTAAAAGGTCTGTGCACAAATGTGGGGGAAATACAAAGACAGAGCGCTTAGCGCGAGCTAGATACATTATCAAGCGCGAAGCGCGAGAACCAACAGTTGCGCGCCCCAGGCGTATTTTTTTACATACTAACACTACAAGAATCTACGGTTAAGTTTGAGAAGAATTTTAATTTTAGCTAAAAATTGTCACTTTCTTTATAGGGCGGCTGGACTAATATTCTAGATAGTCAATAGAGTGGTTCGCAAAAAACTAATTTTTATTTTTTAGCTGCTGCATCGCGACAGTTCGTTTTACTAGGTGAAAAAATACTCTACTAATTTTTTCGTATTTTTAAAAAATTGCTTATAGGTTTCGAGCATACAATTTACGTAAGAAGTGAGATTTTCCTATTTTCTGATTTTTTCAAAATGTAGGGGAGAGTCGGGTAGCCCCGGACACTCATGACTTTCAAGAAACTGTACTATCTCTGGACATGAATCATCATTTTCATATTTCAGAATTGTCTTGACTCATATCTCTCATTAGCTTAAAAAATAATCCGCTCTTAATATTTCGTCTCTAGAAAACAAATGCATTTTGTGAAATATAAACCAACTTTATGATCAAATATTTGCATAACTAAGAAAAATAATAGGTTGATTTTTATTGGGATACATGAATTCACTTTTGAACTATGTGACCCGTAATTTTTGTTCAATTATTTCTCGTAATTTCTTATTTATAGCAGTTTTACTGAAAAATGTCACAGTCGGGTAGCCCCGGACATTTCGAGGCGGGTACCCCCAAACAGATTTTTTCATGCTTGATTTCATTTGTTTTCTACAAAAATTGTCAAATGATGAATAGACACTAATAACCTAAATGAACTAAGACTGTAATAACCTACATCTGTACTGATTTTCTTACTTTCAGTGAGTATTTGTGTTCTGTTTAAGAGTTATTTTAGTTTTAAAGTATTATTTTTAATAAAATTATACTTGCTTCTTTCAGAAATGCCTAAATTAAAAAATAAATCTAAGAAAATCTCGATGTCGGGGGCCACCCGACAGTATTTTTTAATACCCTATTTTAGGCCTCATTTCAATTGCCTTTTTTTCTTTTACAGCAAGTTTATTTCTCATACATCTAATTGAAAATTATTGCTAGAAGCCCCGACATTATAACTAACCTTCTATATTAATATTTTGATCACTATCAGGTAAATTATTACGCAAAAAGCTCAAGTGTTCGGTACTACCCGACTCTCCCCTACATATGAGTTTTAGACAAAGAGCTTTCGAATGAAAATTGTAGCTATACAAAGGAGATTTTTGAAGAACTTCTTTATGGCTGACCTGAAACTGAAGTTTCAGGTTATGTTGTTCTTACATATGTATTCTCTACGATGTCTGTGATTGGCCAGAGCGCTTCATGGTGGGGACTGGCCGAATTTGATTGGCCAATCAAGTCTTTTCTAAAAAACCCGGGAGAACGGAAAGCCAAATCGGATTGTTATTATAACCATTGTCCCTATTGATGTTATTAGGGTGTTTTAAGGTTTTGATTCCTTCTCTATGTTTTCTTGGGAAAATATTGTACGTTTCTGCGATGACGGTTGTTTTGTAAAATAAAATGCTATGTCCTGTTTCTATATGATGCTCAGTTTTGAGTCTTTTAAAAGGGTTTCTGTTTTGCCGAATATTGTTTTCGTGGGGTTCTTTTTAAGTTATTTATATGTATCGTCAGTTAGAAGGTCCATGATTGTGTTGTTATAATCTTATTTATTCATTATTACTGTTATTTTGCCTTTGATTGCTGGTAATATTATGATGTCTTTATTTTGATTGAGTTCTTTAATTGCTGTTTTTTTTTGTTTTGTTAAGTTTGAGGAGGAAAGTTGGGCTTGGCGTCAGATGTTGGCCGTCCTACGCCGTATGTCATTCCCTTTTTCGGATGGAAGGGTATATATGGTGTATTCCAAAAGACTGATGATTTCTCCTTTTGGGATTTTGGAGGGAGCTACTGCAAAAGTATGTCCTTTAGATAAGGCTAGAATCATTTCATTGCTGAGAGGAAGTAATTTTTCGAATTTTATTTTTTGTTTTTGAGTGGAAAGATCTTTAATCCGTTGGGATTGGTCAAATGATATGCGGTTCAATGTAGACCAAATCTCAAATCTGAGAGTGTTTGATAGGAAAAAAGCCACACGACACACGATTGAAACCCGAAAAAGCTTTAAATTTTATGGTTATTATAAAGATAATATATTAAAATGAATTTTTCTTCAACAAGGCTTTGAATAGTTTCTTTATCGCTAAAATTTGATAAAATAGCAATATACATAAATACGAAGGAGAAATAGTAACTTAAGATATATAACATTATTTTTATATTTTTTTTATAATCGGAACATATATTTAAAAAATTTTCATTTTTCCTAATATATATATATATATTTATTTAATATATATATATATATATGTAAATATATATATATATATATATATATATATTAAAGTTTGGGCAATAATTCTAAAATTAAAGGTAACTAAATTTTTTCTCACTACATTCTTATGAAGATTACGAATATCTTAATTATTTTTCCAAAATTCTGGTCAGCTTTTGTTTGAACACATTTTTTCAACAATGTTATTATTCATTAATAACCAAATTTGATCAAATAATTTTTACGACCTCTGTGCAGGGAAGCGTATAAGATTTATTAAACATATATGGTTTAAAATGCTTTAAATAAATGATGGATAGCCGAACGAGAAAATGTCGGGAGAGAAAAAGTTTCATTTCATTTTGTTCCAAGGACTAATAACAAAATTTCAAGAAAATCCATTTCCTTAATGAGGCATGAGGGAAATATCTATATCTTCTTCAGTGTCTAAAGAAGTAGATTTCAGTTCTTAAGCTTTTCTGCATCCTGAATCATAATTGAAAAAACGTAACTAATTGCTAGTGAAATTTGATAGATTCTATTAGGAATATCTGTGCCACTAAAGATTAGAAGAAAATTACTAATTATAGTAGTCATGATATGTCTTAATTCGACCGTGGAAAAATAATTGCTTGGTAAAAAAATTATTTAGGGCTGTGTATATAATAATTTAAAAATAGGTATAAATATAGAAAACGAGGAAGTAGAAAAGATTAATTAAACGACGTGATGGTGTACCATTTTTAACTCTATTGAAACAATAAGAAGGCCATGTTGAGAAATTCATTGTTAACGTGACTAAGTGTGTTTTCATTTTCAAAGCATTGCTTTGTCGTTGTTTAAACAAAGTTAGGAGAAATAAGAATTTTTCAGAATCTTAAATTTATAATTAAGGGAAAGTGAGCCACCAAAGATAAGTAGAAAATTACTGATTCGATTAGTGGAGATATTTTCCAATTCAGTACTGGAAAACAGGTAATTTCTTGATATAAATTAATTTAAAATTTTACGTATATTTGATGTTCGCACGCAACGTCTAAATAAATTTTTAAGAATTTAAAAAAACTAGGAGAGCATTTTATCACCCAGAGAAACAAACCGTCGTGATAACGCCGCCGAAAAATAAAAACAAGCTTTTTGTAAACCACCCTAATAGTCAAGTCAAACATCATCCCAGAGGGTAAATTTGATCATCACACACGGAGAAAAATGGGTATTCAAACTTGAAGTGTCAAAACTTAAATGGTCAATTTGATCTTTTAGATAGTACCAAGTACCATCCACCATTTTTGCTTCATAGTCGGGCAGACCATAATTTATAATCTGTTTGAATATCCACAGGTATTTAGACACACTGTTTTGAAATATGGTCAGGAGTAGGTAGTGAATCAAATCGTATTCAAGGGGTCGGTTTAATTATGAATGAAAAAGCAAGACAGCATCTCAAAGATCAAGGATATGTATCGCCCAGATTGCTGTGGGTTAGAATGAAGGTAAAAATCAGAAGATTATTTATCATAGCGTGCTACGCCCCAGTTAACAGTGAGCCGCGAGAAGTCAAAGACGCCTTTTGGGACGCTTTAAATGATACAATAAGTACTTGCGATCAAGGTGAAAGAATAATTCTGCTAGGAGATATGAACGGATGGGTCGGCGTCCAACGTCAGGATACAGATACAGAAAGGGTGCTAGGTAATTTTGGGGATCCAACAAGAAAAAATTATAACGGGGAAAAATTAATTAGCTTATGCTTAGAAGAGGGCCTATTTATTACCAATACTTGGTTTCGACATAAAATGATCCACACGTACACCTCGTGTAAAGGAAACAACCGCAGTGTAATTGACTTCGTTATTGCGGATGAAAGACTAAGAGAACTAGTCAAAGATACAAGAGTCATGAGGGGATCCGAATGCAATGCTAGATGCAATACCTTTTAGTCTCTAAAATAAACTTAAGGCGGGGATGGAGAAGAAAGAGAACAAAAAAAACGTAACAAACGCGAATGAAGATTGACAATTTACAGAAACCGGCAGTGCGAATAGAGTTTCAAAATAAGTTAAGCGAACGCATAGATAGGGCAACTTGGGAAGCGCTCATAAGCAATAAAGATATAGAGGGCGCGTGGACTTTGTTACGGGATATCATTGTTAAAACTGAAATTGAAGTGTGTGTTACGGCGGTTGTAGGAAGAAAATCTGGTGATTCATGGTGGAATGATGAAATTGAGGTAGCCCAAAAAGAAAAGAAAGAAGCGCACAACAAAACGCTGAACATGACAGGTCTTAGCGATGAGGAGAGAAATAGGCTCAAAAATGATTACAGGCACAAAAATAGGAAAGTTAAACGATTAGTCAAGGAGAGTAAAGAAAAAATCAGAACAGAAGAAGAGAACAAAATAAAAAACTGCTTTGAAGGTATTATGAAACTATTATATAAACAGTTGAAGGAAAGTAAAAGCACAGAGTTTGCCAGCATGAGAAACAGCAAAGGTGAAATGCTATATGATATAGACGAGATAGTAGACGCTTTAAAAGACTCTTTTGAAGAATTATTAGGAGGTGAATATATAGGACAACAAAACTTCGACATAAAACATAATGCATTAGAAAACCCAATTGAAAAAGTCTGTGTCACTGAGGTCAGAGACATAATTAGGAACTTGAAAAACGGTAAGGCTGCTGGTATAGATAGTATTAGCGCCGAAATGCTTAAATACGGTGGCGAGTACATACCTCACAGGTTGTGCGAATTGATAAATTTATGTATCGAGACGTGGAAAGTCCCAGACGATTGGAGGAAAGCGATTATCGTACCAATATACAAAAGAAAGGGAGATAAAAGCAACTGCAGTAATTACAGAGGTATCAGCCTACTAAGTACCGTCAGTAAAATATACTCAAAAATACTTATTCGTAGGGTAATGGAAATCACAGAAGGAAAGATATGGGAAGTCCAAAGTGGATTTATGCCAGGAAGATCATGTACAGATCAGATATTTAGCCTAAGACAGATCACAGAAAAAAGCTTGAGAGTAGGAAAGAAAGTTTTCTGTGCATTTATTGACCTAGAAAAAGCATTTGACAAAGTAAATAGAAATAAACTTTGGTAAGTCCTTAAAGAGTACGGAGTAAATGGAGGGCTTCTACAAGCAATAAAAACAATATATACAGGTAGTAAAGCGAGTGTAAGGGTAAATGGGAAACTGAGTGACTGGTTCGATATCATGCAAGGCGTAAAACAAGGATGCGTTATGTCCTCGTGGCTATTTATAATATTCATGGATAAGTGTCTAAGAACTGCCCTCTTTCATGAAGAAGGTGCAGATCTCGAAAAAGTCAAGGTACGTGGGTTAACTTTCGCAGATGACAAGATTGTTATGGCAGAATCAATCGAGGACTTGCAAAGAATGTTGAATAAACTTAATACAAGCATGAAGAACATGGACCTCAAAATTAACGTAAATAAAACAAAAATAATGGTGTTTGAGGTTAAAAGTGAGAAAACAGTATGCAACATTGTCCTAAATGATGAGAGATTAGAACAAGTTGACAAGTACGTATATCTAGGTAGTCTATTCACTAGCGACGGAAAAATAGATGGGGAGTTAGATAGGCGCATAAATAAGATTAAGCAGGTTATCGGTAGAGCAGGGTCCATCCTAACAAATAAAAACATATCAAAAAAAGCTAAAATGGCCATACATAATTCTATATTCGTACCGACTCTACTATATGGTAGCGGGACATGGACCTGTCAAGAAAAGGACAGGAGTAAAATTAACGCGATCGGCTTGAAACCTCTGCGCATAATATGCGGGGAAACACTGATGGACAAAGTCCGAAACGAGACAATCCTCAAAGAATGTGGTACAGGAGAGACACTAGTTGACATATGGGAAAGAAATCAGTTAAGATGGTTCGGACATCTTGAAAGAATAAAAGATGAACGACTGACCAAACAAGTGTATAAAGGTAAAGTAAATGGTAGAATGCCCAGAGGTAGACCGCCGAAAGAATGGTTAGCATCTGTAAATGAGACATTAATCCGTAGAGACATAAGAAGCCATAGAAACACAAGAGCTTGCATGAAAAAATGCATGGACGTGAAGGAAGATAGAGTAGTATGCCAGGACAGAAAAGTGTGGCGACAAATAGTTTGTAAAAAGAGTGACAGTAGAATGAATGACGCCTGAAACAAAGACCTTGGATACTAATGGGCCCAAGTGGGGAACCATACATAACAATTTTGTGAGGCTCTTCACTTGGGGTGATCGCTAGAGAGATTGATCAGCAACCTGGGTCGGAGCAGTGTTGCGGAATAAACGTGTCATTTAAATAAATAACACGAGAATTCCAGATCAATCTAAAATATCTATACCTAACACTTATATACCTATCTACCTCATACCTATATACCTACCTACTTTATACCTATATACCAATATAGATACTACTATTTTGCAACCGAGCAAGTCACGCCTACCCCGAAAGGGAAATGGCGTAATGGTATAATAATAATAATCTATAATATAATATAAAATAATATAAAATAATAAAATAATAAAAATAAAAAATAATAATAATAAAAATAAAAATAATTGCGTAGGGATGTGGCGACCCCATCGCCCGAGAGCTCCTGCTCTTGAAGTCAGCCACGATGCTTTGGGCTAACTCCCCAATGCAATGAATTATGCGGTTACGACACTAGTATCGCGCAGTGCCACCCACAATAGGCCTCTCTCGGATGGAGGCCATGGTTCAGTTGGGAGTGGCAATAGGACCGAACCGAGGCGACGACCAGGCAATGGCCCCGGACAAACGCGAGAACATCGATTTAAATGGTCAGACCAACTCAGGAGAGACATCCTTACCTGTTGGCAAAGAAGCTCACCGGCGCGAAGAGGATTCATGCAGAGGTTACATGACCGTTGGGTCAATATGCACCCGGAATATGCTCATCAAACGCCTCAGTATTTAAGAGATTAGGTATCCTTTTTGCAAAAAAACGGATATTAGCCAACTCAACAAGATTCCGGCTTGCCAGCGTCAGGCTCATTTCATCGCGAACCGGATGCAAAAGGCTGTTCTTCTGGGATCACTTCATCTGGTCCGTCAACACTGTTCCTCATAACATTCTACAAAGATTGGTAGCTCTAAAAAAGTATCCAGAGGTGAAACTTCATCTCCACCTGTCCCGTCTGCCGCGTAAGATCATCCGCGGCTAGAGACCTGACTCCAAGGAACAGTGTTGCCCGATGTTTTCTCGCGTAAATTTCCCGCTCTTGCTTACCTTCTAGGACAGAAGGAGCAGAAGCGGATGACGTACACGTTCCAGTTGCGTCGGGATTGGTTGCTTTTAAAGAACCATGATCGTAGCTTCCGGAGCCTACAACTTCTCACACAAAAATCAGTGTAGTCAAATCGACACTCCAGAATTTCAAACAGAAGTTGCTGTGTCACACCCGACACCCGAAACACATTTTTGGAGCAAGTGACCTTCGGTGTCACGTTTCCCGTGTTTTACAACATTTTTAATCAGTCCAAACCACCTGCTGATACTTCAAACATGTGTGGAGAGTGAATAAAATATGGAGAACATGTTGGAGAGCGGGCTGAGTGGTTTTCGTTCAGATTTAAAATGTCAAATTCGATACTTCCGAGGGATTAAGGATAAAGGCGGCCCCTCATTAATTAGTGCGTATTCTCAAAATTTTCGACCGAAAACGTGGTTCAAATTCCGTAATTCGTTGATGAAGAAACAAGACTTGCGAGATTTGTGATACACATTTATATTGTTTTCTGAATTTTCCAGTTTTAATGTTTTAATTCAGTGCAGTGACGCCGTTCCCTTAACCTCTTGTGCTCAAAGTGATATGTTTTCAAAGTTTTTATAGATATGCAATTATGTCTCAGGCATCCTACTCTTCAAAAATTATAAAGATGCTTTCAGAATTGATGGATTTTATATCAATTTTCATGTTTTTCAGGTTTCATATCATAATTTAATTTCCGTTTCACGTCTCTCTTACTCTAATAAATGTATATATATATATATATATATATATATATATATATATATATATATAT
>CAKNYM010048270.1:145220-160125 GCA_932195095.1 Andricus curvator
TATATATATATATATATATATATATATATATATATATATATATATATTAGGGTGACCAGAAAAAAACATTTTTGGTTTTCTTAGGAGTGAAGGGCAAATAACGGTAGTTTATGCGATTGTAGAAGCCAGATTTTTTTTTTAATTTTAAACAATATTTAGAGATGGCCCATCGTCTTTGAAAGTTGTCATTGCAAAAGCTGACAATTTCGGTAAGTGAAGAGTCGATCGTAAAGGTGCAACCTCAGCTCTTTTCATCGATGTGACTTTATAACAGGATTAGTTAGCGTCCCCTGAATTATTATTATTCACTTTTCTGAAAAGGGGAAATATGACTAAAGAACGCTTGCCGAGAAAGGATCTGCTTTATGCGTTTATGGTGTCAAGACCCACTGGGATCGACTTTTATACCCAGATTTGTTTTCATTATTGCAGGCTTATTTATATTTTTCTTAATCTGCTTTTTCAGAAAATGTGATCTTCAACCTTCGAGGAAAATATTTTAAAAATTTCAGCATAAGATATATATTATTAAGGCCGTTATTAGGCTTTGAAAACAGTAGAACACAGTGAAAATGGCACTTTTCAAGCAACCTTAATTAATGTTTTTAGGAATTTTTCATTAAAAAAATGTTTTTATGTGGATTTTGAGAACCTCAAGAACAACATATTAAAAGTTCAAATTAAAAAGTGGATAACTTCGTGGTTAAAATCTTAAATTAAAAAAGTGGTGTTTGCCCATGTTAATTACATAAGAACTTCAAAGAAGATGTGCCACCTCTAAATATTGTTTAAAATTGAAAAAAATACCTGGCTTCTACAATCGCGTAAACTACCGTTATTTGCCCTTCACTCCTAAGAAAAACAAAAGTGTTTTTTTTCTGGTCACGCTAATATATATATATATATATATATTTATATATATATATAGAAGAAGGACGAAAGATAATAAAGTTGACCCACTGATATGATTAAGTTAACACTCTGAGATAATCAGGTTTAAGCTCCAGGATCGTCCACTTTACACTCTGGGATAGTAAAGCTAACCGTTCAATTTTGATACTCCATGGATGGTACGCTACACCATCTAGGGGGCTTTCCCATAGTTAAAACTCAAATATAGTCAGTCTGACACTCTAAATGTTCCAGCTGACTACCCATTTTTCTCCATGCAGATAGAAATTTTTTTAAAACCTTTGTATTTTTTAAGCCAATATTTTTCTTTCAAAACCCCGCCGTATTTTCTTCATTTTGTTTTCAAATCGTTACTAACATGGTATGATCATACAGCTGCTCTTTTGAAATAATGTAAACTTCGACTTGGCACGCAGATGCGTCATTTTCTGGTGAACGACTATACAGAATTAGAAATACATGGAAAACTGTGGTACAAATCCAGTTTCTTGAAAACATGTACGTTTTTTGAATTAGGTTAATTCTGAATTTTTTCAAAGTTGTACATTTCATACTTTTAATTTCTTCAGTTTAAAACTAAGAAACATTCACGAGTTTACGATTTTTAAGTTAAAAATTTCAGAATAGAAATTAATAAAATATATGCTACAATGGAAATGCGATTGAGAATGTATTCAATTATATATTTACCAATAGAATTAACGGTGACCACGGAAATAAAAACCAGAGTACCAGCAATAATCCACATTTTTTCTAATAAACAGAGGAAACTGGTTTGTAAAGAAAGGATGGATATTGATTCTTCTGCAAGATGTTTTAGTATATATACATATATACCAGTCGCTGTCTAATGCGCACTTACAAATTATTGCGCATATATTTAAGATGGATTGACGAGTAGAAACATATTTTTTGATACATTTGAATTTCATAAATCACTTTTTCCCCCTTTGAAGAGGTGAAACGGTGTAATTCAGAAAGAATAAAATGACTGTCAATAAGATGTTGGAAGGAATAATAGTCTGTTACGTCATCATGAGCTAAATAGAAGTACAACCTTGCCAAAATTTGGATTAAATTTTATATATGTACTTCTTTTACGCGTAAATAAATCTTTCAGAGACCGATGTAGTATTATGAAACGTTTCTTCTGACAATTATAATCCTCTTTCCTTACGTCACGCGCTTATTCTGATAATGCATATGTAACTTCAACATAGGCGTAACGGTAAAGCTATCCCACCCCCCTCATAAAAGAACGTTCTGTAACACTTAAGTATTTTTTTGCAGAATCAAGTTAATGATTTGAAGAATAAAGAACTTAAAGGTTAAAATATTTTCAATTTCATGATACATAACCCAATGGAACCATAAATTAAAAAAATGAAAGTTGGTCTTTTTACTTTTTCTATTCAGCGAATTTCAGTGTTGACAGCCTTGGTCCTAAAAGTCCAGCAAAATTAACATGGGAAATTTCTTTGTTTTAGAAAAATTTGATTCACTGTTTCTGGTTTTGAAAAAAATATGCTGCTTTTTTCAGCGTTTTTACATGAATTTCCAAGAAATAATCTTTTCTAGATAGATTTAAATTTAGCCCCCCTAACCCCCTGTTATGTTGCCCCAAATGTCCCACAAAGAACCAAAAATTACAATTTCTCGTAAAATTGTTCAATGAGAAGGTATTAGTTTCAAGTGAAAACTGCCTATCGCGTATTTCTTTAAATCTCTACGTTTCGAGACCCCCTGAATCCGAAAAAACAGGTTTTACGATCAGTCTGTCGTCATGGCCGTCGTCGCCGTTGTCGTTGTTTTCATTCTTGACGTTCTCGTTATCGTCGCCTGTATAACGGATAACTTTCAAAAGACTAATCGGATTGGATTGCGCTTTCACACACGTTTTTAGCGACGAAAAAGGAAGGTCGAGTTTTTTAACCAGCCTTTTTGACTAACGGTTCTGGTTTTAATCACCAAGAGATATATTAAAAAATCAAAAATTCCATTTTGAGTCTAACTATGCAAGATACGAAAAAAAACTAATCGGCTTAAATTATATCTACAAATTTGTTTCAAACTATTGTTTGATAGGACGCATAGTTTTTGTTTTAATCGTGATAAATAACATTACAAATAAACAACAATAATTTTTGGAAAAAACGACAAAAGATACAATAAAATTTTCAAAGGCAAAATTATTCGTCTAAATTAGAATTACAAATGGTTATTCAGGTAATTTTTGAATAAAGCGCTCAATTTTTTAATTTTGAAAACAATAAAATGAAAATACGTCTGTTTCAATCTCATTGCATATTATGGATTGTATTAATATACCGCGAAGAAATAGTAAAGAGTAGTATCCCTGTAAGTGGGGAGTGGGATGAGCGACGTCCAATAATTCGTTAATGCTTGCCACGACTGAAAACTTGAGAGCAAGATCGCGCACATGCGCACTGGCGGTTGCCATGTCAACGATGTCAAAACGCATTGGAAGTTTTGAACTTGTGTATTGAACGAACATGAACAAACGAAAATAACCTACATTTGCATCGAGATGTCAAAATATAACATAGGGGAGTGGGTATAACACGTGACTATGAAAACAGCTCTGCGCATGTGCACGATCTTGCTCTCAAGTTTTCATTCGTGGCAAGCATTAACGAATTCTTGGACGTCGCTCGTCCCACCTCTGCTCACCGAACACATAGGGTGATACCACTCCTTACTATTCCTTCGTGAAATATACATGTGTGGAAATTATATAGTGTTTAGGGTAGCTGCGAATAAACATTAATGAAAAATAGGGAATAAAAAGTATTAAAATAATCCTAAAAAATGAAATTTGTACTTTATTTTGCAATATCTGAGTAGACAGTCCCGGACAGAGGTAAAGGAATCAATTTAGTATACATTAATTATGATGAAGTTGAATATAATATGGACAAGTTTGTATTTTAGACATATTTTAATCGAGTGCAGTTACAGTTGCCGATGTTTTGAGCCTAAATTTTAAAAGGCCTATTTACGAATGTACCTTAGACACGCTCAAACAAGCGAACATAGCGCGCGATGAGAATGAGCCCGTGCAGCGGACAGATCTTTTTACAAACTGATCATTTATGATTGAAAATGCATTAGAATTGTCTGAAATTTCACACCTCAGTTTTTCACAGGATCTCCAAGTCAAATCAAGCTTTGGCATACCTTTTTTGGGTCTTGAAAGGAAGAACAAGTTCGTTAACCAGCATTCCTTGATCAACGGTTATGGTTTTATCCATAGAAAATGTTATCCAGAAATCGAATATTTCATTTTTACACCAAACGAAGACAAATACGTGAAGAAGGCTTGAAAGAAAAAATTGAAGCTTCTCAAAATATCTACAATTTTTGTTTCCACCATTTTTTGATAGGACTCGTCTTTTTTGTTCTATGCATCGAAATTGAATATGCCGAAAATTATAATTTTAAGCCAGACGACGATAAATAAGTAAAAAAGTTCAAAAGAAGAATTGTAGCTTTCCAAAGAACTCTAATTTTTCGCTCAATCATTTTTTGATTAAACCTGATATTTTGGTTTTATTCGTCGAAAAAACTATTTAAAAATTCAAATTTTTAGGCAAGCGATTCAAAATATGAGCAAAACTTTCTGGGAGAAATTATAGCTTTTGAAAAGTCCTATACAATTTCTCGAACCCATTTTTTGATAGGACTTGCTATTTTGGTTTTTATTTATCAAAAATACTAAGGAAGAATCCAAAATTCAAGTTTGGAACCAAACTACGCAAAAACGGAGAGGAGGCTTGAGAAGCAGTTTAGATTTTAAAAAGGCCTACAAAATTTCTTTTAAATATTTTTTGATATAGGGCATTCATCAAAAATACTGTGCAAAAAATCGAAAATTCAAATTTCGAACCAAACGACGAGAGGTGCGGAAAACACGATAACTTTCGAAAAAATTAACGGATCAAATCGAGCATTGGCACACTTTTTTAAGGTCCTAAAAGAAAGAACGAGTTCATTAACCAGCCATTTTGGATAGAAATTCAAGAAGTGAGAGCATTTAATAGTATATTGTGTATCAAGGGCGTAAAGAAGGTTATTTTGACGAGTGTGAACTTGCCGCCCGAGCGAAGCGAGGTCGGCAGTCGCACGAGGCAAAATAGCCGTACGCCCTTGATACACACCGTACTTTTTGCCCTACCGTTCTTGAAAACAAGCATGTTAAGCAGATAGAGGATGTTTCGTGTACTTGAGAATTTTAGATTATATGTGAAAGAAAGAAATAGCGTACTTTGCAGAAGGAAGACTGTGGGGTCCAGTGATACAGTTTTTTAAAAGATAAAGATAATTATGTGTATCGGGCGTAAAGTTTTATGTAGCGGACGTGAAGTGTTATATAGTGGGCGTAAAGTGTTTGGTAGCGGACGTAAAGTTTCATGTTGGCCCGGCGGCGGAGTGCGCATGTGCGAACGTCACTGGGCTGGAAGCGGCCACATTACGCCTGCCTCACGTGCATGCAATGGCGCCTTTCAAGGGGGGTCGAACAAAAAAAAATTTTCAGACCAGTTCTTTTAAGATGAAAAATTTTTATGTACGGCTATTCGTAGTAATCAGGAAGCCGAACAATTTAGCGCTATAAATTTTTTCGATAACAAGAAAATGATCAAAGTTACAGCATTTACGATATTTAAAAAATCCATCGAAATTGAAATATTTAAGCCAAAAAACGCACGATATGAAAAAAAGTTAGGAGAAGAAAAACGTTGCTTTTTGAAAGCCCTAAAGATTATAATAACAACTTTTTGAATTTTCTTGAAAAATCGAGAATTCAAATTTTGATTGCACAAATAATCATGAAAAATCATAAATTCCATTTTGTGGTCAAACTATGTGAGATACAAAAAAAGATGAATCAACAAAAATTGTGCTCCCAAAAAAGAGCCACAAATTTTTTCTAAATAATTTTTGTTATAGGACACGCAGTTTTTGTTTTACTCGTAAGAAACAATAATAAAAATAAAATATTAAATTTTTGGACCATTGACAGAAGCTAAGAAAAAAATAAATAGACAAAAGTTATTTATTCAAAGAAGAGCTACAAATTAGTTATAATCGTGAAAAATAACATTGAAAATAAGAAAAAAACACATCTAAAAATTTCTTATAAATCACTTTTTGATAGGACGCAAAAAACAAAAGTTGTTCACCCAAAAAGAGATACAAATTTGTTATAATTTATTTTTTTGATAGGACGCGTAGTTTTTGTTTTAATTGTAATAAAATAAGATTGAAAACAAAAAAATGATACATGTTTGGAGAAACGACACAAGCTACGAAAGAAATGTAAGGACAAACGTTGTTCATCCAAAAAAGAACTACAAGCTTATTATATTCGGACCCCGATTTAGTAACTTTCGGTTTAGTAATTCCTAAAATTGCTGGCCTACTTAGTTTCTCAGCGCGCAGGGCGAGATACGATTGCCACTCTCGCCTCTAAAGGACCGCAGTGCGCGAGTACTCAGTCGATTGTATTGTGCAATAGTATGCATTCCAATTAGAAACGGTTCAGGCGACCCTGACTGTTTACGTTTGGATTCGCCTGATTTAGCAACAAGGATATTTGCAGGCAACTCCCGACACTGTTAATAATTCGGGGTCCGAGTGTATTAATTATTTTTACATTCTTATCATTTATGATTAAGAAAGTATTAGAATTGTCCGAAATTTTACACCACTGTTTTGCAACGGATCTTCACGTTTGGAGACCCCTTGAAGCCGAAAATCAAGTTTTGGCGATGGCTTCTCTCAGTATTCACATGGACAGCTAAAACTTCTCAACAAAACGGTTTTGCTAAGATTGATACATGTTTTCTCAGATAGGTCAACTTTGATTCAAAATCAACTTAAAAACTTACAATCATATCGTGTTAATTCATATCTATATGAATTCACGTTTTGCTTTTTTTTCGAAATCGAGAGTTTTAGTGGTGAGGTCCCTTTTTTTTGAAGCACATACAACTTATTGGGTTTTCGAGATTCTGGTGGTGCAGTGCCCTTCTTGTTGATGGGTCTTCTAGAGTCCTTGTGTTGAGCAGCATATTGTGTCGGCACAATCTCATTCCCTACAACCATTAGCTTGAGAGATACGAAATCCATTTTCAGGTGGCGTTTCAATGATATATCATAAACCCGTCATATATCCCATCCAAATATTGGAGAAGCCCTTGCTAGAAAAGTTTTTTGTGTGTCAAAAGCCATGAAACCGAACCTAACTTTCTTCTCTAACTAAAGAAATTCAGGTGTAGGGTTTGATGGATATCGGAATACCGCGAAAGGAGAAGAAGTAGGAGGACGACTTTTCAGTCGTCCTCTTGAGGCGAAGACCGGAAATATTGACTGGAGGAAAGATGGCAAAGACTGCGATCTTAATTCTGTAAGAAAAAATATAAATGGGTGAATTTTAAAATGAAAATATCAAGTAGCATGTATAAAGAGGAAAATGCATGCAATATATAGTTGCCTATCCTAAAGTAGATACCAACTCCATAGCCTGAAAGGCTGTTACTGGTACTTTCGCATCAGTCTCCAAGTCAATGTGTGAATGACCGTTCAGGATTTTGTGTCTTAAACGGTGATTTAAGGGATCTGCGAAGCATGGGGAAATACTAGTTTTAAGATTAAAGTCAAATGGATTTTTTATGTGATAATTGAAATAGAGATGCATTCGGGCGGGACGAGACAAGAAAACATCGATTTCGGGAATCATCCCGACTGACAACAGCGAGAAGTTGTCCCGTATCTCGTGATTTTGGTCGAGAATCTCGATAAACGAGCAAGATCGGGTAAGATTCTCGATAAAGTTCACAATCTAACATCTCGCGTAGAGATCCTCTAGGGAGAGTTAAGACACGTTTCCCCTTCCAATTTTCACCACTGCACCAGAACCTGGACATTTTCATGGGGCGCGAAAAGTTTGAACAGTGTTTTTTTTATTAATGAATTTGTTTATGAAATTTTGAAGTATTATATGTGTTTCAAAGTAAATATTATTCTTCCCTAACCTTAATAACTAACCTCCCCAATAATTTATAATGTTCATAAGATGAGTGTTGTTTCTATTCTGTATTAAATCCTTTTGCAAATGAAATTGTCATTTGAAAATCGCGCCAACTCAAGCCAGTCAAAATTCATGAAAGGTTCTCTAGTTCCGGTACAGCGGCACCAATCAGAATTGGAGTACCCCGTGTCTCAACTCTCCCTTGAGAATCTCTAATCTCGGGTAAATATAAAATATATATGGAGAGACAAATTCCATACGGAATATCATGAATCGCATGAAAACAAACAAGAAGGCCAACAAAGACCACTGGAAGCTTCGTGGTCATCAAAATAATAATTTAATATAACTTGAAGTGAAACAATTTCACGAAAACTAACCACTTCATTTATAACATCATTAGATTAGAAAATTGTGAACAAAATTAAGATTCTTAGGACAGAAAATTTTAAAAAATGTATTCGAATATAAATCTAATTTATACAAGAAATATAACAAATTTTCACAAAATAATAAGGTAAACGTCCCCGTAATAGTGACGCCAATTTCCTTGCTTTTTATTTAATTTAAATGCATTGAAATGTTATTCGCTGCTATAAAATGCTAACAATAAATTGTTTTTATCATTAAGTGTTACTTTTAACATCTTTTTTAACAATATATTCAAATTTTAACTAAGTTTCACGGTTTTTGGGATCGTCACAATTACCGGGCCATTTACCATATATTTTAAATTGCTTTATTGTGCTATAAATGATTTTGTTACTAAAATGAATTTAATTTTTGTCTAAAAAACTTTTATATTTGTTTTCTTGTTTTACTGGTTATGAGAAATTGGACTAGTTCCTTTATATTTTCTACCCTTTTAGGTTTCAAATTTGTTTACAATTTTCTAACCTAATGTTTTATCAATGAATTGGTTAGATTTGTTGAAATTATTATACTTAATTACTTGATTTAGTATCAAATTATTTACCTGGATGAGCTCGAAATTGACGATGGTTATTTTCGGCCTTCTTATTCGTCGTGATTCCACTTCTATAATATTCAAATTCTGCTACCTTATTTTTGAGAGTTATGCGAAATGTCAAACTCAAAATGTCAACATTATCGCGAATCTTGCCCGATCTTGCTTGCATATTCAAGTCGGGATGGCATGAGATTAAACAGTTGGAAACTAAAAGTTCTCGACAACAAAAATATTTTGAATACGGGAAATATTAGGCGAGATCCGCAAAACACTCGTATCCGCATGCATCTCCTAATTGAAATAAAAAAACATCTTAATTGACAGCAAAATGCCAATGCGTGTCAGCGTGGTGGCGCGCAGTGGTTCGCGACCTCGTATTTATGGCCACGGTATGACTTTGGGAATGTATATTTTATTATAGGAGAGAGACGGCTGTAGTACCGGACTTTCAATGAAATGTCCTATAAATTATAATTGAAATGCAATTTTGATGTCTGCATTTTTCACTATGAGGCTCACATTATCAGGTAACATGTCACTTCTCAAACCCATATTTTATCTAGGTCATTATTTAACATTTAATTGATTCGTGGATTTTACATTTCGGCCAGCGTGCCCTGGGGCACGGTGGCCGTCATATTACTGCATTGCAATATGAACATTGTAGCATAAAAAGTATACAATATAAATAGTTCTTGAGAGTTCAATGAGCCGAACATAAATTACTCGAGCCATGATCAACACTGAATTTGTTTTCTTATAAATCAAAGTAAAGTATGTGGCAAAACCCTATTATATCTTGTTGCTACCTGCAAATTCTATTCAGCGTGTAGAAATCGGCAATAGCCTTTAATAGTTATCATCTTTACCGGAAGGTAGCAAAGGCGCGAAAATTAGAAAAATGCATTGATCAATATTCCAAATCCTATTTATTGAGTTTAGTTCATATTTTCTTTTTGAAACTAAATTGAGAAATATTAATTATTATTATTATTATTATTATTATGAGAAGAAAAATATCCAAATTAAATATGTGAGGGATTAGGACCTTTCAAGTACAAGGATGCCTTCTCGTGGAGAAAAATTTCGCAGTTAAAAAATTATTTCTAAACAATTAACACTCCTATAGATTTTGTTTTTTGAATCAACATTGTATTATAATTCAAGTTAATTTTCTCAATCATCACAAATAAAGAAAGAAGGCTTTACGAGTGACTGCCAAAAAGTTGACTATTTTAGAAAATGAGATTTTTGAAAACAAATGTTCAAGCCACCTGAAAAAAAAAAATTTTTTTAAATTAAGTTAGGCAGACAAATGGTAAAATCAGGACCGAATTAAAATTTAGTCGAGGCCGGGGCACGTTCTCCCTCGGACGAAATCGGTTTTCTTCATTCAAAGGATTTCAAGAAATATGAAAAAAAAATTAAACAAATAATGATCTAATGTTTATAATAGCAAAATAAATTGCAAACAGCCAAATCAGGTTTCAATTGCAGGGTGTCCTGCGACCTGGGATATCCGGGGATTTGGTGGGAATCTTTTGCATCTTTAAAAATACGGGAAAATCCCGGAAATTTGTGAGCAGATCCGCGAAATCTGGTGTATATAATTTTTATTAGTTTTACACAATTTTTATATAAAAAAATGAAAATTATGTATAATATTTCACACTATGTATAAACTATATATAATTTTTCCGCACGAGCTGGCTTATTTCTGTTTTTTTTTTGTCGTCAAGTTTTAATTATTTATATACACGGCATTTCAGGGAAAGAATTTTTCATTTTATCTAGTAAATTTTCCGGTTCGTTCCTGGACCAAAAAAATGTCTCACGGACTACGAAATTGAAATATTCAAACTCTTATATTTGGGATTTGTTTAATATAAAGTAATAAGATCAAAAATGAACTGCAAATTAAAGCACTAAATTTTAAACTTTCAAAGTTGAAGTTAAGACATTTTCCAATTGAAATGCTCAATAATTAACACGCATAAAATGGGAGACCTCAACATTATGAACAATTTTAAATTAAATGCCCTTGAACTACAAAATTTTAGACTTTTATGAATGGAACAGTTGAAAGAAAGAAAGAATGAATAAGCTTATACAGGGTGTCCAAAAAGTCCCGGGACGGCTGAATATTTCTTCAGGTAAGATATTTTTCAGGGCGGTCAAGGTCATTCTTGAAGGAACTTTCAACAAGAAATTCAATGGTGACCTTTATTTTGATCTTGACCATGACCTTCACGGTCATTTCAAGGTCAAATTGATTTTTTTCAATGGGAACCTCTATTTTTGACCCCGGGAACTGAGAAAGCGGAAAATTTTACGTCCAGATATGACCTTGAGTATTCCGAAATTTGACCTGGGAAGGTCATGGCAAGGTCAAACAACGTACAGCAGGATGACTCGACCAGCATGCATTTATGAAGAAAATGTTCAACGCAAGAGTTGTAGCATTTTATACTCCCGATCGATTGGTGACTTTGACCTTGTCTATGACCAGAACCTTCACCAGGACATTTTCTTCAAAAATGCATGCTGGTCGAGTCATCCTGCTGTACGTTGTTTGACCTTGCCATGACCTTCCCAGGTCAAATTTTGGATTACTCAAGGTCATATCTGGACGTAAAATTTTCCGCTCTCTCAGTTCCCGGGGTCAACAATAGAGGTTCCCATTTTAAAAAATCAATTTGACCTTGAAATGACCGTGAAGGTCATGGTCAAGATCAAAATAAAGGTCACCATTGAATTCCTTGTTGAAAGTTCCTTCAAGAATGACCTTGACCGCCTGGAAAAATATCTTACCTGAGAAAATATTCAGCCGTCCCGGGACTTTTTGGACACCCTGTATATTTCTCAATATTGAAAATTATGTCGTTTCAAAACAATTTTAATTTCAAAACATTGAAAATTGAACGATTTTGTATTTGTCATGCTGCATGTAAAGGTCTTATTAATAATGAGAAGCCTAGTGTTTGTACACAACTATCAGAAGCTAAAGAGAAAGATATGCAGAGATCTATCAGCGTATTGGAAAATATTTTTATTATTATAACTTTACTTGGTCGACGAGGCGTCACCCTTCGCGGAAACGGAAACGATGATAATTCCAACCTACTGCAAATTCTAAAAATGCGGGCAGAGGATGTTCCCCAGTTAAATGATTAGTTGCAGCGAACAAGCGGTCGAATGTGGTTTCACTATAGTGTTGTCATTGAAATCTCACAACTAATTTCTTCATAAGTCCTTTAAAAAGTAATTTTAAAAGTTATAGGAGCAAATTTTTACGCTATTGTTGCTGATAAAGGGGCAAACTCTTCTCGTAAAGAGCAATTGTCAGTATCCATCAGAAAAGTGGATGATAAATTGACAATTGAAGAAGATTTTTTTGGGTTTCATAAACCTACTAATATGCAGGCTGATACGCTTTGTAAAATAATTTGAGATTTTTTAAATCGGTTTGAGTTAGATATTTCCGATCTACGCGATCAATGCTACAATCGGACTGTCAATATGTCAGGCAAAGAAAGTGATCTTAAAACGCGAATACGAAAAGAAGAACCCAGAGCACTATACGTCCATTGCAAACCGCAATCTCCGAACTTAGAAGTTCAGTATTCGATAAAAAAAGTTATTGTTGCAAAAACCATTCTTGGCATGGTTAAAGATTTGATTACTTTTGACGGCAATTCTTCAAAAAGATTGTGGGAATTTGAAGAGTTAATTGCTGAAGAAACGCCTGGTTATCTTCAATTCTGTTCCAGGAGATGGGGTATTAGAATTGAATCATTAAAGCGATTGCTCCATCCGGAAGTTTATGATGCTTGCACGTGCGAAGGCTGGTGGGCTACTGAAATCGATGTTGAGTTTTGAGTATTACTTCCTTTCAACTATGATGATCGAGGTATTATGGTATTACGGAACATCTTGAATAAATGAGATCTTTAGGATTCCAAAAGATATTCAACGACGCCGTAGAAGGCTAAATGGCATTTGATTTCCCTGAACCAGTAATACCTCGCGTACGAAAGCAATCACCTCGAATCTACGCCAACACAAATAATGCTCATAGCTTTTTAAGTCCACAAAAATGCTATGAGAAAACGTTTAATGAATTAGTTACTAGGTGATAGTATCCATGCGAGATCGGTTTGAATGCAAAACATCTACAAAAATGAGTATGATGGGGTTCCGTTAACTGTACATCGGAAAATGTTTCGCGACCACGTAAACATAAAGGAAATAAAAATTAAATCTTTAATAGATGTAGTAAACTACTTGAAGACAAATCCTTATCTCCGCGATATTATATCAGAGTTCTTAAAATTCATTAAAGTAATTCCAACTGTACCAGCATCATCTTGCACGGCCGAAAGAACTTTTTCGGCTATGCGTGGGTTAAAAACGTACTTGAGATCATCTATGACAGCGAAGAGATTCAATCACGTAGCAATTGTGCCACCGGATGCAAAAAGGAGATATAGAATTATTTTGCCGGAGTAAGGGTCCCACAGAAACTTAAGAATAAAGTTTCGAATTTTTATTTTTGAAACACTATTTCGCCTTTAAACGTAATTAATTTATTCTTGTTATTTTTGACGTATATAGTTCATTGCTATAATGTATAGGGGTTGAGTATTGCCAGCCCCCGTCAAGACACATTGTAGCAAATCACATTGCGGTAAGTTACATTTATGACAAATCACTATTATATATATAATCACTATTATGGGTGTGGTGAGCCCACACTTGTATTTATTTACTACAAGAAACTATCCACCTAGAAACACTACCCAAATCGAGTAGTGTCACGCCTACCCTGAAAGGGAAATGGCTTAATGGTATACACACTTTGCGGCAAGTCACATTTGTGGAAAGTCGATTACTGAACAAGCAACGTGTCAACTTTGACTCTCAAAAACAATGATTCAAGAAAAAAAAATACATTTTACTCTCGAATGAGCGCGAACTTATCCTAATAATGAGGAATCGAAAGGTGTTAAAAAAAATGTTACACAAAATCCAAAAATTTTAAATTTGAATTTCGAATGGATATGCGGGTACCCGGTTACTGACAGGAGGTTAAATAAAATTCATAAGAAGTATGCACTGTCATGTTTTTCGATTGATGACGGTAACGAAAGTTTAAAATGTTTGCTTGAAACAAAATTTGTCAAGAGTATGAGTACATTGCGATTATTGTCTGAATTTTGTGGCATGTGTGCGTTTCTGCGTGCCGAACGCTGCTGAATCCGCGTCATTGTAAGCGTAATAACGAGCACCGCGACTAATCAGTCATGATTCCGTGAAACTTTAACATGATCTGAAGACTGAAAATTGAAAAATTATTAGAAAAGTATGGGATAAGAGTGAAAATTTAGTGCAGAAATGTGATCTCTTTTATAATCTTAAAATTGATCATTCCATTATTTAATCAAAGATTTTAAATAGTTTCCCGCTAACTGATACTTTACTCTTTTTGCAAACCCTTATCATCTCAGAGTTATTTAAGTGTTATCCGTGAAAAACTGTAGGAAAAACGGTTCATCTTTCAACATTTTGGGGCCCCACCGTAATCAGAAAAGCATCAGAAACTAAAATTGTGCAAACATTATTCCAGAAACTTCGCGGAAATCGTAAACATTGCTGAACTATTATGGCGTCGCACAGCGGGGCAAAAAAAAAACGTCCGTGGACAAATTGATTTTCAGAAGACAATTATTATCCGATTTTAACTTTTTTTTTAAATGAAAGCTAATAAAATAATTTTTTATTTGAAAAGCATTTTTTATAAACAAATATCCATATCAGGTATTTTTGATGGAATAAATAAAGTTTTTTCTATGGAATCGATCATATGTTACTTGGAATTGAAGCCATAGTATCATATTTGGTCACCAAATAAAAGTGAATAACTGTTTTGTTAGAGTTTGAGTTTGGCGCCTTTCACTCACTTGACTCTACTT
>CAKNYM010048271.1:0-12823 GCA_932195095.1 Andricus curvator
TAATTATTTTGTAATGAGGTAAGTAGGTCTTATCTGAGACGTAACACTTGCATCAACTTTAAATTATGTTAATGAAAAAAGTTTTACTTGAAAAAACCGATTTTCAAAGTATATAAATTACCATAACTTCCCTACCCTTTAATAAAATCTATTAATAATATAGATCAATCGATTCGTCTCGAACCAAGGAATCTTTTATATTCTTGAATCAACTTTGAATTATGCTAATGAAAAAAGTTTTACTATAAAAAACCGTGTTTTAAAATATTATGCATTACAATAACTTCCTTACTCTTCAATAAAATGTATTAATGTTATAGGTCAATCGATTCGACTTGAATCAACCCACCTTTTCTATTCTCGCAATAACTTTAAATTATGAAAATGAGAAAATTTTTACTAAAAAAATCGATTTTAAAAATAGATAAAATACCATAACTTCCCTACTCTTTAATAAAATGTATTGATATTGTAGGTCAATAAATTTGTCTGGAACCAAGGAATCTTTTATGTTTTTGCATCAACTTTCAATTATGTCAAAAAGAAAAAAGTTTCACTATAAAAAATCGTATTTTCAAATACTATGCATTACAATAACTTCCTTACTCTTCAATAAAATGTATTAATATTATAGGTCAATCGATTCATCTCGAATCAACTGTATTTTTGCTTCCTCATAGAGGAAGCTTTGTAATGATAACATTTCCCAAAATTTTTAAATTAATTTCATTAAACCTTCCTCAATTTGAAAATGTCTAATACAATGTTCTAAGCAATTGTCCGGAAGTGTGTGTGTGTGTGGATATGTGTGTGGATGTGTGTGTGGATGTGTGTGTGTGTGATGTCACACTTTTATTGCATTTTTTTAGCACTCAATAATATTTAAAAAATCGGTTTTTTTTATAGTGAAACTTTTTTCTTCAACATAATTCAAAGTTGATGCAAGAATATAAAAGTTGTGTTGATTCAAGACGAATCGATTGACCTATAACATTAATACATTTTATTGAAGAGTAAGGAAGCTATGGTAATGCATAATATTTGAAAGCACGATTTTTTCTAGTAAAACATTTTTCACTAACATAATTCAAAATTGATGTACAAACGAAAAAGATTCCTTGATTCGAGGCAGATCGATTGATCTATAATATTAATACATTTTATTGAAGATGAGGGAAGTTATGCTCATTTATAATAGTTGAATCATCTGTTTCAAACAGAAAAACTTTTTTTCATCGACATAATTCAAAGTTCACGCATGAATAGAAAAGACTTTTTGATCATAAATTTTCAAATAGAATAATTCTGGCAATTTTGGTAAAGAAATCATAAAGCTGGGAACGGGATAGGATGCGACCGAACTTTTACCTTCCCTTTTCCAGCTCGAAAAATTATCATTTCGAATACAAAATTTTGTTTTTCTGATTTGTCTTTGTATTTAAAAAATTGTTTCCATTATTTTATAATTTTTTATTTTTTGTAAATTTGTATTTCATAATGAATCACAATGAAGACTTTGGTTTATCTATTATTGAAAAAAAATAACTAATGCTTCCTCTATGAGGAAGCAAATACGTTTGCTAACGGGAAGCAAAGTGCTCGTGAAATGAGTCCGAGTTCTGCGAAAATTCAAATTTAATATATAAAAAATACCTTTTTTATACAAATTATTAATAGAAGTTTATAATTCATTCGAAAAATGAAGTCAAAGTGTCATTCATTCAGTTTGAAAAGAAAAAATTCAATATTTTAAGTACGGTCAGTTTTTCTTGCATAGTCCTGAATTTCACCAACATAACATTATTGTTTACTGAAAGGTTTCAAAGTAAATGTTTTCAAAAGTTTTCTATTTTAACTGTTTTTCATTTAATATCAAAATATTTAAAATCTTTTGTGGTTAGAATATCAAATATTCAATTTTTTGTTGAAAATTGATCTTTTTTTGTTGAAAGTTACACTACTTTGTTGAAAAGTAATTTTTTTGGTTGAAGTTTCATTACTTTAGTTAAAAATTCATTTCTATGACTGAAAATTCAACAATTCTATTGAAAATTTCGCTTTTTTTGGTCAAAAATGAACTATTTCATTTTTGGTTATAATTTTTTGTTTATAGTTGCAAATTAATTTCTTTCGATTAAAAATGAACTATTCAATGGAAAATTTGTTTTCTTTGTTGTTGAAAATTAATTTTTGAACCTAAAAATTAAGTATTTCATTTAAAATTCGTTTTTTTTTTAATTTAACTGTTTTTTATTTAATATTAAAATTTTTTGGTTGAAATATCAACTATTCAATTTTTTGTTGAAATTTCATATTTTTTAGTTCAAACTTCAAAGTTATACTACTTTGTTAAAAAGTAATTCTTGCGGATTTTTGTAATTTTACATAGTTTTTATTTAATTTATCCTACGGATTAATTGATAAAATTATCAAAGGATTTGAAATATTTTGAGGTATTTTTTTTAATTTCTTGGCATTTTCGAGAGCTTTAAAAAATTTCAAGGGATTTCAAAAGATTTTAAAGGACTTGAAATATTTTAGGTTATTTGAAAAGATTACAAAGAAATTTGTTATTGATTTCAGTAATTTAATGTGATTTCAAAGGATTTCAAATATTTAAGGGTATTTTCAAAGATTACCAGGCATTTTTAAGAGCTTTAAAAAGTTTCAAGGGCTTCAAAAGATATCAAAGGCTTTGAAATATTTTAGGAAATTTCAAAAGATTCCCAGATTTTTTTATATTCCAATTGTTTGAAGATATTTCATAGACTTTAGAATATTTTAGGGTATTTTCAAATATTCCAAGGGTTTCAATAATTTTAAGGGATTTTAAGGGATTTTAATATTTTAATGGATTGCAAAGAATTTATTCACAAGAAGTGGAGGATTTCGTAGGGTTTCCAAAAATTGTAGAGATTTTCAAATATTTTTTGAAATTCATTTGGAATTCGCCCTGAATTCTTTTGAATTCACTCAATTCCACTCAGTTCAATGACTTTTTTCATATTTTTTAATTTTTTGTAATTCACTTGATTGCTTTTTAAATTCAGCCTGACTTTTTATGGATTTCATATGATTCTTCTCATTTCCCTAAAATTTCTCTAAATCCACTCAAATTTTATTGTAATCAATGGCATTTTTTGTTATTTTTGAAATTCTTTCCAATTCATTTGAATTCTTTTGAATTTAAGTTGGATTGTTGTGAAGTCATTAGTCACTTCTTGGGTTAGAAATTAGTAGGGTTTCAAAGATTTGAAATTTTTTTTGGAGTTTACCCTGAATTCTTTAAAATTGTTTGGAATTCTCTTGAATTTTCTTAATTTACTTGGATTCTTCTACATTCACTCAATTCTATTTAAGTCAATGAATTTGTTTCAATTTTTCAAAGTATTTATTTAATTGATCCTAAATTCTTTTAACTTCACCTCGAATTTTTAGGCATTTCATCAAATTCTGTTGAATTCCCTTGAATTTTTCTAACCTCATTTCAAAGTTACTGAATTCAATCAAGTTTTTTCATATTTTGCTTCCTCATAGAGGAAGCTTTGTAATGGTAACATTTTCCAAAAATTTTAAATTTATTTAATTGAACCTTCCCCAATTTAAAAATGTTTAATACAATGTTCTAAGCAATTGTCCGGATGTGTGTGTGGATGTGTGGATGTCACACTTTCTTGTGAACACGATAACTTGAAAACGGTTAAATTGATAAATTGATGAAATTTCAAGATTTCTAAAAATATTTGTTGCATTTTTTCTTGCACTTAGTAATATTTTGAAAATCGGTTTTTTATGGTAAAACTTTTTTCATTGACATAATTCAAAGTTGATGCAAGAATATAAAAGATTCCTTGGTTCGAGGCGAATCGGTTGACCTATACTATTAATATATTTTATTAAAGCGTAGGGAAGTTATGGTAATTTATATATTTTAAAAATCGGTTTTTTATAGTAAAACTTTTTTCGTTAACATAATTCAAAGTTGATGCAAGAACAGAAAATATGTGTTTATTCAAGTCGAATCGATTGACCTATAATATCAATAAATTTTATTGAAGAGTAAGGAAGATATGGTAATGCATAATATTTGAAAATACGGTTTTTAATAGTGAAATTTTTTTCTTCAACATAATTCAAAGTTGATGCAAGAATATAAAAGATTCATTGGTTGGAAACGAATCGATTGACCTATAATATTAATACATTTTATTAAAGAGTAGGGAAGTTATGGTAATTTATATATTTTGAAAATCGGTGTTTATAGTAAAAATTTTCTCATTCTCATAATTTAAAGTTGATGCAAGAATATAAAAGATTCATTGGTTGGCAACGAATCGATTGACCTATAATATTAATACATTTTATTAAAGAGTAGGGAAGTTATTGTAATTTATATATTTTTTTAATCGATTTTTATAGTAAAAATTTGCTCATTCTCATAATTTAAAGTTGATGCGAGGATAGAAAAGTTGTGTTGATTCAAGACGAATCGATTGACCTATAACATTGATACATTTTATTGAAGAGTAAGGAAGCTATGGTAATGCATGATATTTGAAAACACGGTTTTTCATAGTAAAACTTTTTTCTTCGACATAATTCAAAGTTGATGCAGGAATATAATAGATTCCTTAGTTCGAGTCGAATCGATTGACCTGTAATAATAATAAATTTTATTCAAGAATAAGGAATCTATGGTAATGCATAATATTTGGAAATACGGTTTTTTATAGTAAAAATTTTTTCTTCGGCATTAATGAGTAGGGAAGTTATGGTAATTTATATATTTTTAAAATCGATTTTTGAAGTACAAATTTTCTCATTCTCATAATTTAAAGTTGATTCGAAAATAGAAAAGTTGTGTTGATTCGAGATGAATCGATTGACCTATAATATCAATAAATTTTATTGAAGAATAAGGAAGCTATGTTAATACATAATATTTGGAAATACGGTTTTTTATAGTAAAACTTTTTTCTTCGGCATAATTCAAAGTTGATACAGGAATATAATAGATTCCTTGATCCGAGTCGAATCGATTGACCTATGATATTAATACATTTTATTGAAGAGTAAGGAAGCTATGGTAATGCATAATATTTGGAAATACGGTTTTTTATAGTAAAAATTTTTTCTTCGGCATTAAAGAGTAGGGAAGTTATGGTCATTTATATATTGTTAAAATCGATTTTTAAAGTAAAAATTTTCTCATTCTCATAATTTAAAGTTGATGCGGGAACAGAAAAGTTGTGTTGATTCGAGACGAATCGATTGACCTATAATATCAATGAATTTTATTGAAGAATAAGGAAGCTATGGTAATGCATAATATTTGGAAATACGGGTTTTTATAGTAAAACTTTTTTCTTTAACATAATTCAAAGTTGATGCAAGCATATAAAAGATTCCTTGGTTCGAGACGAATCGATTGACATGCAATATTAATACATTTTATTAAAGAGTAGGGAAGTTATGGTAATTTATATTTTTTTTAAATCGATTTTTATAGTAAAAATTTTCTCATTCTCATAATTTAAAGTTGATGCGGAATAGAAAAGTTGTGTTGATTCTAGACGAATCGGTTGACCTATAATATTAATACCTTTTATTGAAGAGTAAGGAAGCTGTGGTCATACATAATATTTGGAAATACGGTTTTTTTATAGTAAAACTTTTTTCTTTAACATAATTCAAAGTTGATGCAAGCATATAAAAGATTCCTTGGTTCGAGACGAATCGATTGACCTAGAATATTAATACATTTTATTAAAGAGTAGGGAAGTTATGGTAATTTATATATTTTGAAAATTTGTTTTTTATAGTCAAACTTTTCCATTAACATAATTCAAAGTTGATGCAAGAACAGAAAAGATGTGTTGATCCGAGTCGAATCGATTGACCTATAATATTAATACATTTTATTGAAGAGTAAGGAAGCTATGGTAATGCATACTATTTGGAAATACGGTTTTTTATAGTAAAACTTTTTTCACTAACATAATTCAAAATTGATGCCAGCACGAAACATTTGATTCGAGGCAAATCGATTGATCTATAATATTAATAACTTTATTGAAGACTAAGAAAGTTATGCTCATTTTTTAATATTTGAATCATCTGTTTCAAACAGAAAAACTTTTTTCATCGACATAATTCAAAGTTCACGCATAAATAAAAAGGACTTTTTGGTCATAAATTTTTAGTGGAATAATTCTGACAATTTTTGTAAAAAATCATAAAGCTGGGAAAGGGATAGGGTGCGACTGAACTTTTACCTTCCCTTTTCTAGCTCGACAAATTATCATTTTGAATACAAAATTTGGTTTGTCTGATTTGTCTTTGTATTTAAAAAATTGTTTATATTATTTTGTAATTTTGTATTTTTTGTAAATTTTTATTTCTAAATGGATCACAATGAAGACCTTGGTTTATCTATTATTGAAAAAAATTACTAATGCTTCCTCTATGAGGAAACAAATAAATTTGCTAGCGGGAAGCAAAGTGCTCGTGAAATTATATAATTATAAATACAAAAAAAGTGGAAACACTCGAGATCGACTTCACAGTTATTTTTCTTAAATTATATACATTTTTTCACAACAAAATTCAGTTTCTAACCAAAAATTACATTTGTACAAATGTACTTTCTTGTACAAAATTTTTCCACCAGGGCTGTTCTTCGCACAGCTTAAATATTCGGATTATAGTCGTCTTATTTCTCATTCTTAATCTCCCATTCATTATTTGTACATCTTTTTCACGCCTCTATTTTTTGCCCTGAAAACAGGCATTGACGACATGCAAATGTGTGAGCTGAGTCTGGAGGAGACTGGTTTAACAAGAAAACGTGGAGCTGAGATCCTGGAGCACGAGTTTAATCGTGAATGGGAACGTCACGGTGGCAAGCCTTACGTCGTACCTGGTGACCGCAAGAAATGAATCTTAATTTCGCGTGATTGATAAGCGATCAACACGTGTTTTCCAGTTTCAATGTCAGAATCCGATGCAGGAGCCACGTCACAGACAGATGCGAAAACGTCACAAATTTTTTGCATTCTTCACCTTTTTTATGACTTAATTCTTGAGTAAACCGCATTTGTTCTAAGCAAACCAATTTATTCTCAGAATTATTTCAGGTTCGAATTCGAGTGAAGAAGTAACATAAATTTATTACAACTCTATAATAAGAATTGTTCTTCCATGAGAATTTATTTCGCAGAAGATTCATTTAATATTTTGCTTTCCTGTATTTTTAGCTCTTCAATCGATACTAGAAAAATCGTATAATAAGAAAGTGCCTTCACTGCTTTCGTACTAGAAACTTATAAATAATATCAAAAAGTAGTCTAAAGATTTTTCCCTAGAGGGATTATATATTTAAAAAAAGAGAAGATTGTCGAACAGACCTTCTGAAAAATACATTTCTTGTGATTAATCCGTCAAAAACTTCTCTTTTTTACTGCAGAAGATTAGAGATTCGCATTTAGTTTAATTTTTCGAAAAAAATTTCCGATATAATAAAAAATATTGAAGTATTTATGTGAACGAGTGTCTACGCAATGATAAATATTTTTATCATGTATTATAGTTTCGCCTTCGGGTGGGTATTCAGATAATTCCTTATATTTTATTCATAAGATACAGTGTAAAAGACGATAGAATGTGATGTTACTTCCAAATAAATATATAGAGGAGAGTTTAACGATTTTGTTTTCAATTTTATTTATAGATTTTACATTCATACTTTTCAAAGGTTTAGTACCACGATTTGAAATTTGGTGAGTATTTTTGTCTCTATTTTCCTTCTAGTTCAATTTGAAAAAAAATCCTAATATGGCGAAAATAAATAAACAAATAAATTGGCGAATGGTTCCCAAAATAATAAAGAATATTAAAGTATTTATGCGAAAGAATGTATACGCAATGATAAATATTTTAATCATGTATTCTAGTTTCGCCTGCAGGGCTCGGAACGGGTTACTTTTTAGTAACTTAGTTACTTTTTTGATCAGGTTACTTTTGGTTACATCTTTTGCCCAAAATAACTAAATGAATTAATTCATTAATCGTATTATTTAAAAACTTGTGAATTTATTTATCTCAAATTCGTATCTTTTGGTCAAAAATTAATCTTGATTAAAAATTAATATTTTTGGTTGAAAAATCATTTTTCGGTTGAAAATTTAACTATTATTATTATTATTAAAAATTCGATTTTTTTTCTTGAAAATTGATCTTTTCAGTTGATAATTCAACTATGTGCTTGAAGATTGACTTTTCTTTAGAAAATTCTTCTTCTTGTATTCAATTCCATTTATTTTGATTGAAAATTCATTGCTTTGGTTAAAAATTTAACTGCTTTGTTAAACATATTTTTGTTATTAATATTTAATTTTTTAGTTGAAAATTTGTTATTCTTTTATTAAAAATGTAGGTGTTTTGTTGAAACCGCTTTTTTTATTCAAAATTATTTTTTTAACTGAAAATTAAACTTACTCATTTTTTGTTACACATTTTTTTTAGTTGAAAATTCATTTCTTTCGATTAAAATTTAACTATTTTATTGAAAATTTGTTTTATTTGTTGTTGAAGATTAATTTTTTGAACTTGAAAATGGAGTATTTTATTTAAAGTTGGTCTGTTTTGTTTTAATTCAACTGTTTTTCATTTAATATTAACATATTTAAAATCTGTTTTGGTTAGAATATCAAATATTCCGTTACTAAAAATTTTATGAAAAGGTTACTTTTGGTTACATTTTTTGCCCAAAATAACGAAATTAATTAATTCATTAATCGTATTATTTAAAAACTCGTGAAAAATGTAAAAATTCAAATTTTTTCAGTAAATATGGCACTTTAGAGCCGGGAAAATTAGGGAAAAACAATAAAATAATAATTTGTTCGTATGTAAAATGTATAAAAAGGGCTATCAATTGAATTATTATGAATCCTGAAAAAATCGCAATTTAGCTAAAATTGCTGGTTTTTAAATTAAAATTAAAATCTTTTTTGTTGAAATTTAAGTTTAAAATTCGTCTTTTTTGGTAGAAAATTAATCTTCTTGATTGAAAATCACCCTTTTGTTTTAAAATACATAATTTTATTTGAAAATTCATCTTTTTTGTTAGAAATGTACTTATTTCGTTGAAAATATTTGATTGATAGATAACTTTTTTTGTCCAAAATCCATATTTACTGGTTGAAAATTCAACTTTTTTGTAAAAATTGATCTTTTTGGCTTAAAAACTCAACAATTTGGTTGAAAAATCTTCTTTTTTAAATAAATTCTACTGTTTTTTATATTAAATTAAAATCTTTTTTGGTTATTGTATCAACTATCACATTTTTTTGTTGAAGATTCATAATTTTGGTGGAAACTTCTTTTTTTAAAATTATTATTTTCGGTAAAAATGCAAGTATTTGAGTTAAATATTTATAATTTTTGTTGAAAATTCATCTTTTAGGTTGGAAATAAAATTACTTTGTTGAAAGTTAAACTCTTTTGTTACAATTTTTTTTTTTTTTTTTGTTGAAGATTCATCGTTTTAATTAAAAATTAATTTCTTTAGTTGAAAAATGAGCTGTTTCATTGAAAACTTGTTTTTTCTTTGGCTGGTTTTCGGTTGAAAATTATTTTTTTTTAGCTGGAAATGTAACTATTATTCCAGTCGAATATTCCATAATTTTAGTTAAAAATTCATCATTTTTAGTTGAAAATTCATCTTTCTGGTTTAAAATTCAACTATTCCAGTTAAAGATTTACAATTTTAGTTGAAAATTCACCACTTTGTTTGAAAATGTAACTATTTTTTTGAAAGTTATTTTTTTTTAAAGATAATTTTTTTTGTGGAAAGTAATTTTTTTAACTGAAAATTTAACTTATTCCAATTGAATTTAGATTCATCATTTTAGTTGAAAATTCATCTCTTTAGTGAAAAATTCGTCTTTTTTTTGTAGAAATTAATCTTCTTGGTTGAAAATTCGATTAGTATAATAAAGATTCATCATTTTAGTTGAAAATTCATCACTATTTTTTTAAACGAAAAATGTAACTATTCAATTTTTGGTTAAAAAATGATCTATTTCAGGTGAAATTTTGTCTTTTTTGGTAGAAATTAATCTTCTTGGTTGAAAATTCATCATTTTAGTTAAATATTCATCACTTTGTTTAAAATAGCAACTATTTTTTTGATAAATTAGTTTTTTTTTGTTGCATTTTTTTACTGAAAATTTAGCTATTCAATTTTTCGTTGACAATTTATTTTTTTATTTGAAAATGCATGTATTTTGTTAAAAATTCATCTTTTTTTTATTAAAAATTCAACTAGTCCAGTTCTAGTTGAAAATTTATCTTTTTTGTTTACAGTTCATATTTTTTGTTTAAAATTGAACTATTCCAGTTGAAGATTATTATTATATTCTAGTTAAAGATTCATCATTTCTCTGAAAAATTTATCTTTCTGATTTAAAATTCAACTATTCCAGTTCTAGTTGAAAATTTTTTTTTTTTTTGTTTACAGTTCATATTTTATATTTAGTACTTTGAAAATTTACAATAATTATTAATTATTTAAACATGTTCATCAAAATATCGAGAGTTTAGCTATTTTTCAAGGAATAGGCACAATTTGTTTACGGAGTCCATTAAGTATGTCTTTCCGAAGACTCTTTTTCTATGTTTCTTTACAAATTCAGATTTTGGCTATTTTCAACGAATAGGCTAAATTTTTTTATAGAATTAACCAATAATATCTTTCCGATTACTTTTTTTCTATAATGCTATGCAAAGTATTTCTGATCACTCTTTTCTATGTTGCTTTGTAAATTTATAATAATTTAAATAATTTTCATTAAAAAATTTAGAGTTTGGCTATTTTTTAACAAATAGGCTACACTTTTTTAACAGAATTAACTAAGAATATCATTCCGATGACTTTTTTGTATGATGCTTTGCAAATTTCCAAGAATTATTAATTACTTAAACAATTTTCATAAACAAATTGTGAATTTGGCCTTTTCTCAACGAATAGGATAAATTAGTTCAGGGTATCAAGAAAGAATGTGAATCGAATAACCATTTTCTACGATACTTTGCAAATATACAATAATTATTTCAACAATTTTCAGAAACATTCAGATTTTGGCTATTTTTCAAAGAATAGGCACAATTTGTTTACGGAGTCAACTAAGAATATCTTTCCGATGACTCTTTTCTATGTTGCTTTGTAAATTTACAATAAGTTTTAACAATTTAAACAATTTTCATACAAAATTCAGAATTTGGCTATTTTTCAACGAATAGGCTCAATTTTTTTGCAGAATTAACCAAGAATATCTTTCCGATGACTTTTTCTATGATGCTTTGCAAAGTTACAATAATTATTAATTATTTCAACAAATTAAGAGTTCAGCCATTTTTCAATGAATGGGCTCAGTTTGTTTACGGGATCACCAAGAATGTATTTCCAATAACTCTTTTCTACGGTACTTTGCAAATTTACAATAATTACTCTTTATTCAAACAATTTTTATAAACATATTCAGAGTTTGGCTGTTTTTCAAGGAGCAGGCTCAACTTCAACAGAATTAAATAAGAATATATTTCAGATGCCTTTTTTCTGTATTGTTTTGCAAATTTACAAGATTTATTAATTATTTGAACAATTTTCATTAAAAAATTAAGAGTTTGGCTATTTCTGAAAGAATAGGCCCAATTTGTTTCCAGAATGAACAAAGAATGTATTTTCAATAACTATTTTCTACGATACTTTGCACATTTACAATAATTATTCATTATTTAAACAATGTTCATAAGCATATTCAGAGTTTGGGCATTTTTCAAAGAATAGACAAGATTTGTTTCCGGAGTCAACTAAGATTGTCTTTCCGATGCTCTTTTCTATGTTGTTTCGTAAATTTACAAGAATTATTAATTATTTAAACAAATTTGATGAAAAAATAAGAATTTGGCTATTTTTCAACGAATAGGGTGAATTTTTTACAGAATTAACTAAGAATATCGTTCCGATGACTTTTTTTTATTATGCTCTTCAAATTTCCAAGATTTATTAATTATTTAAAATATTTTCATGAACAAATTAAGAGTTTGGCAATTTATCGAAGAAACCCTGCCGTCAAACCTCCTGCTCGACATTAATTGAAACCGAGGTTAAAACGCAGCGAATACACAACTCGGTCGTATACGTCGCAGATGGTCATCCATCCGAGTGCTATGCACGCTCGAAATGGCTTGACATCTGGACTCTTCTCGAGTCGAGATCATTTACTGTGTATTTCCATGAAAATTTGTACGCGCCGACATTTTATAGGTTTTTTTCCGAAGTTGCATGAAAATGTTTAGAGTTGCACAATTATTTATTCTGCATCGTGAGAGGGTATCCATGCGAAGCCGTGTACAAATCAAAATTATTGAAGTAAATATTAATGTAATGGTATTTTATTGAACTTCATTTCCAAATAAAATAATTAAATGTAAATAAATTGGTCGCGCGCGACGCGCGCGTATGAGCCTCTAGTTTTAGTTGAAAATTCATCACTAATTTTTTAAACGAAAAATGTAACTATTCAATTTTTGGTTAAAAAGTTATCTATTTCAGTTGAATTTTTGTCTTTTTTGGTAGAAATTAATCTTCTTTTTTGAAAATTCATCATTTTAGTTGAATATTCATCACTTTGTTTAAAATAGCAACTATTTTTTTGATAAATTAGTTTTTTTTTGTTGCATTTTTTTACTTAAAATTTAGCTATTCAATTTTTGGTTGACAATTTATTTTTTTATTTGAAAATACATGTATTTTGTT
>CAKNYM010048271.1:12833-33174 GCA_932195095.1 Andricus curvator
TAACTATTTTTTTGAAAGTTTTTTTTGTTGAAAGTAATTTTTTTAACTGAAAATTTAACTTATTCCAATTGAAAATTTTATAGTTGTATAGTTGAAAATCCATCTGTTTGGTTAAACATTAATTTTTTTAACTCGAAATATAATAATAAAAATAATAATAAATATAAATAAATAAAAAATAATAATTTACTAGTTGAAAATTCAACTGTTTTGTAAAAATTGGTCTTTTTGGCTTGAAAACTCAGCAATTTGGTTGAAAATAACCTTATTTGTTGAAAAATCGTCGTTTTAAAATGAATTCTACTTTTTTTATATTAAATTAAAATCTTTTTTGGTTAACATTCTTCTTTAACAATTCATCTTTTTTACTCAGGAAAATTGAACCATTTTTTTAAAAGTTGAACTACTTTCTTGAACATACATTTTTTTTTGAAGATTCATAATTTTGGTGGAAACTTCGTCTTTTTTCGTAAAAAATATTTCTTTTTTGTCACTTTTCTGCTACATTATTGTTACTTTTCGGTTACTTTTTTGAGAAAAGCATGGTTACTATTTTAATAATAATCTCTCAATAAATCCCTATAAATTATTCATAAGATGCAGTGTAAAAGATTATGAAATGTGATGTTACTTCCGAATAAATACATAGAAGAGAGATTAATGAATTTATTTTCAATTTTATTCATAGATTTTATATTCATGGTTTTGAAATGTTTAGTATCACCATTTAAAATTTGGTGAATATTTTTGTCTCTATTTTCCTTTTAATTAAACTTAAAAATATTTCAAGATAATGACGAATAGTTCCCGGAATAATCAAGAATATTAAAGTATTTATGCGAACGAATGCATACGCAATGATAAATATTTTGATCATGCATTCTAGTTTCGCCTGCGGTTGAGTATTTAGATAAATCTTTTAATAAATCCTTATAAATTATTCATAAGATGCAGTGTAAAAGATTATGGAATGTGATGTTACTTCCGAATAAATACATAAAGGAGAGTTTAACGAATTTATTTTCAATTTTATTTATAGATTTTACATTCATAGTTTCGAAATGTTTAATATCACGATTTAAAATTTGGTGAGTATTTTCATCTCTATTATCCTTCTAGTTCAATTGAAAAAAAATCTTAATATAATAGGAGCAGCCATTTTTTTTACTCATTTTTAAAATTAAAATCTACACACATTTACACATTTATAGAGTTTGGCTGGTTTTCAAGGAATAGGCACAATTTGTTTACGGAGTTAACTAAGAATAACTTTCCAAGGACTCTTTTATATCTTGCTTTGTAAATTTCCAAGATTTATTAATTATTTACACAATTTTATAAACCAATTACGAATGTGGCTATTTTTCAATGAATAGACTCAATTTTTTACAAAATTAACTAAGCATATCTTTCCGATTACTTTTGTCCATAATGCTCTGCAAATTTCCCAGATTTATCAATTGTTTGAACAATTTTCATGAACAAATGAGAAGTTTGGCTATTTTTTGAAGAATAGGCTCAATTTGTTTTAGATATCAACAAAGAAGGTATTTTCAATATCTCTTTTCTACGATACTTTGCACATTCACAATAATTATTCATTTTTTTGGGTGATTTAATCCAATTCATTTAGATTATTACAATTTCATAAATAGGAAAAAGAAATAATCCAAAAATATTTCATATATATTTCTAAAATTGCTATATTTAGTGCAAACTTATTACAAACAAAATTTTTTAATAAAAAGATTTCTTTCAAGAAATTGAGTTAAAAATATTCAGACTCAATTAAAAGAAATCAGAAAATATTCATGAACAAAAACCCTACAAATTGGAATGAATCTTTTGTTTAGTGTCTCTATTTAATAATTCTAAAATTAAGATAGAACAGAAATCCATTTTATCATGAATAATTTTATGCAAAATGAGCATGAAAAAGATTCAAAATTAAAAAATAGACTTCTAGATCACCTCACTTTTCGGCTCATTAGAGACAAAAATAACCAATTGAAAAAAGAGGAATTATTTCCACAATTTTCATAAATATATCCAGAGCTTGGCTATTTTCAACGAATAATGTAAATTTTTTTATAGAATTGACCAAGAATATTTTTCCGTTTACTTCTTTCTATGAGGCTAAGAAAAGTCTTTTTCATGACTCTTTTATATGTTGTATATGTACATTTACAAGAATGATTAATTATTTAAACAATTTCTATAAACAAATTCAGATTTTGTCTATTTTTGACGAATTGGCTCAATTTGTTTACAGAACAAAAAAGAATGTAAATATAATGAGTCTTTCCTACTTTACTTTGCTAATTTACAATAATTATTAATTATTTCAACAATTCTCATAAAGATATTCAAAGTTTGGATATTTTTCAACGAATAGGCACAATTTGTTTACGGAATCAATGAAGAATGTTTTTCAAACAACTCTTTCCTATGATGCTTTGGAAATTTACAATAATTATTAACAGGACCATCCAATATTTTTTTTTGCATATTAAAATATATGCTCTAAAATCACTAATAATACCAGCATAGTGTGAAAAAAACTTTTTTCGAAATTATATCTGGAAAAGAAAAATATGGCCAAAACTGAAAAACGTATGCACCACTTGTGGCCATGGCATGACCAAAAGTAGCACTGTATACTTTTGATGTACCAGCTGTGGCCATGGGCTTTTTCATTCATATTTTAGGTTATTATCAGTAAATTCATGTTTTTTAACTTACTATTAAGTTTTTTAAGTAGTATATAATATAAATATTTAAAGAAGATTATGATTTTCAACAAATATCAGTAATTCACTCATCAGGGTGTTCTGCAGATTCTTATAAGAAATAATTAAAATTGCCGAGGTACAACACGCGTCCACATATGTTTTTAATTATTTCTTGAACTATACTACAGACCTTTTAAAGTTAAAGCTCAAAGCATCAACAACTGTAATTTGATGATTGTGAATTCTCTTTTGTTAAAGCTCCTTCGGCTTTAACGAACACATTCTTCTCACTTATCTCGTACTTCGCACTCGATTTTGTCCAAAATGTGAACTTTTCTACTTTATGTTATATTTTTCATCCGTTTGAATGAGCACTTTTCATCCTTTTCAATCATATTCTATCCTTTGTTAGATTTTGAAATCTTTATGCGTTTGAATAATTTTCAATACGTGAAGTGGAATTTAATTCGTCCCTATCCGGTTAATTACGAACTTTTATATCCTTATCTATCCGTAAGATGTTATCCTATTTATCCGTTTTAATCCGTCGTCAACGAAAAATATTCTATCCTTATGTATCCTTTTTAATCCATCTTCAACTAAAAATAATCTGTCCATATCTCTTCGTTTGAATCCGTCTTCAAGTAAAAATATGCTATCCATATCTATACGTTTCAATCAGTCTTCAACTCTATCCGCGTCTATCCTTTTGAATCTGTATTTCAGTAATAATATTCTATCCATGCATCAATAAGTTTTTTGAAGAAAAGATTGAAGAAGGATAAGTAATGAATGGCATGGATTAATATTCTATCCGTGTTACATAATGATAAAAATCAAAGTAGTTCCCGGATAGACAAGGATTAGGTGACAGATGGAAGGATTGAAGAGGATAAGCATGGATTGTCGCGGATACCTTTTCAATCCGTCATAGGTGAAAAAAATCAAAGTACGCGGATAGAAAAGAATATGGTGACGGATAGAAAATTATGGGTTTCGACAGATAGGAAACATATTTTGCGGGAAACGGATTAAAGAGGATAAGTAATGATTGGCACGGATTAAGATTCTATCCCCGTTGCATGACGAGAAACATCAAGTAGGTCGCGGATAGATAAGAATAGGATGACGGATTATTTTTTTTATGGATTTTTATTTTTTTTTATTTTTTATTTTTTTTTATTTTTATGGACATTATGGATTAGAACGGATAGCCAATTCTTTCTGTGGAGAAAGGATTAAATAGAATAAGCAATGATTGGCACGGATAAGTATTCTATCTGTGATAGTTAACAAGGAATGTAGGTCGCGGATAGAAAAGGATAGGGCCGAATAAAAAATTATGGATTAGAACGGATAGCCAATTATTTATGTGGAGAAAAGATTTAAATGGATAGGAACTATAAATATAATGCGTATCCGTTTCAATCCATAATTTTTCTAATTTATATTGTGGAGAACGGATCAAAGGGAATAAGTAATGATTGGCACGGATTAAGATTCTATCCGTGTTACATAACGAGAAAAATCAAAGAAGGTCGCGGATATACAAGGATAGGGTGACGGATGGAAAATTATGGATTAGAACGGATAGCAAATTCTTTCTGTGGAGAAAGAATTAAAGAGGATAAGTAATGATTGGCACGGATAAGTATTCTATCTGGTGATAGTTAACAAGGAATGTCAAAGTAGGTCGCGGATAGAAAAGGATAGGGTGACGAATAGGAAATTATGGATTGAAACGGATAAGCAATATGTTTTGTGGAGACGGATTAAAGAGGATAGGTAATGATTGGCACGGATGAGTATCCTATCCGTGATAGATATTGAGGAATGTCAAAGTAGGTCTCGGATAGACGAGGATAGGGTTGCGGATAGAGATTCATGGATTAGAACGGTAAGAAAATACATTTTTTAGAGAAATGATTAAAGAGGATAAGCATTGATTGAAACGGATAAATTTTTAACCCGTGATAGGTGACAAGATCAAATCTAAGTAGTTGGCGGATAGATAAGGATTGAGTCGCGGATAAAAAATATAGGATTGAAACGTATAAGTATAAAAATGGATATTTATACACAAAAACGGATACAGAAGGATTAAAATGGATAGTTACAACGCATAAGATCATTATTCAAACGGATAGATGGATATCCAACGGATACAAACGGATTGAAGAGTATAAAAAAGTATCCAAACGGATACTGGTGGATAGATGACGGATGAAAACCGTAACTATTACTTATGGATCTCTTAAAATTCGTAATTTTGAAAATGATCAAACTCTTTGAATTTTGTTTTCATCGAAAAAGTCCATGGGGATAATGTTTAAATATATTGAATACCTATAAAAAATTTCACTTACAATTTCTTAATTTATCAGAAAATAAGTTTTTTCTATTTTAAAAAAATTTTCAAAATTTTGAAAAAACATTACTTTTTAAATTTTTATCAAAATTGAAGATGGCATTTGAATAGTTTGCAAGTTTTCTTGTCTGTACAAGAAACTTTGACAAAAATTTCTGAAACTCTAAAAAACTTTGTTTCCAGTTTTGAAAATGCTCTTCCTTTTTGAAGTTTTATCTAATCAACAAATTTTATAAGGATAGTTTCGAAATATATCTAATATATAGCAAAAATTTTGATTGGAATTTTTTAATCTATCAGAAAAATATATTTTGTTCTATTCTTTGATAATTTTCAAAATGTTGAAAAGTATATAACTTTTTGAATTTTCATCGAAATAAAAAATTTCCACCTAATGCCAAAATTATCCCAGTTCGGGACGCTACCGCAGTCCCATATTATGAAGAAAAATTGATGTGTTTTGAATTTTATTTACTTCAATTTTATTTACGTAAAATGTGTTTCATTAATTTTTCTAAATTTATTTAATGTAGGGAAAATTTTGACTTTCTAATATATACGTAAAATGTATTTCATTATATACAGGGTGGCAAAAAAGTATGGAAACCCCTAGAAATCTCTGTGGTTTGTAAAAAAACCAAGGTAACTTTCAACGAAGAATCCAACGGTGACCTTGGATTTCACCTTGAACCTCATTGTCAAGGTCATTTTGATGTCAGCTTTGTTTTTTTAAATGAGAACCCATATTTTTGGTGCCAGAATCGAAAAGAGCAGGAAATTTTACGTTCGGGTATGTCTTTAGGTCAAGGGTTAACGTGAGCTTTACAGGTCAAACAAAGCTCACAGTACGCTGTCATAGGACTTCGTAGGAATCTCGCCGAATTAGTGAAAAAAATTAACCAAGGTAACTTATGTTATATTACATCTATATAAATATATAAATAACCCTGGGTAACTTTCAACGAGGAATCCAACGGTGACAAGGCTCACCTCAAAATGACCTTGAAAATGAGGTTCAAGGTCAAATCCAAGGTCACCGTTGGATCTCTCGTTGAAACGTAGCCTTGATTAATTTTTTTCACTAATTTTGCGAGATTCCTACGAGGTCCTATGACAGCGTACTTTGAACTTTATTTGACCTCTAGAGGTCACGTTAACCCTTGACCTGAACACATTTCATTTTGAGGTGAGCCTTGTTTTTTAAATCGGAACCCCTATTTTTAGTGCCAGAATCGAAAAGAGCGGGAAATGTTACGTTCAGGTATGTGTTTAGGTCTAGGGTTAACTCTACAGGTCAGGGTTACCTCTAAAGGTCAAATAAAGGTCAAAGTACGCTAGGACCTCGTAGGAATCTCGCAGAATTAGTGAAAAAAATTAACCAAGGTAACCTATATTATATTACATCTATATAAATATATGAATAACCCTGGGTAACTTTCAGCGAGGAATCCAACACAGACAAGGCTCACCTCAAAATGACCTTGAAAATGAGGTTGAAGGTGAAATCCAAGGTCACCGTTGGATTCCTCGTAGAATCTTACCCAGGGTTACCTTGGTTAATTTTTTTCACTAATTTTGCGAGATTCCTACGAGGTCCTATGACAGCGTACTTTGACCTTTATTTGACCTGTAGAGGCAACGTTAACCCTTACCTAAACACATACCCGAACGAAAAATTTCCCGCTCTTTTCGGTTCTGGCACAAAAAATAGGGGTTCCTACTTTAAAAAATGAAGCTGACCTCAAAATGACCTTGAAAATGAGGTTCAATGTTAAATCCAAGGTCACTGTTGGGTTTGACTTCGAAAATGAGGTTCAAGGTCAAGTCCAAGGTCACTATTGGGTTTGACCTTGAAAATGAGGTTCAAGGTCAAAACCAAGGCCACTGTTGGGTTTGACCTTGAAAATGAGGTTCAAGGTCAAATCCAAGGTCACCGATGGATTCTTGGTTGAAAGTTACCTTGTTTTTTTTTAACAAACCACACATTCTAGGGGTTTTCATACTTTTTCGCCACCCTGTCTAATATAATTAATACGAAATTATTAATTAATATGATATAATTGGGTGAATGATTCCAGGGATGATAAAGAATATTGAAGTATTTAAGCGAACGTGCGCAATGATAAATATTGTTATCATGTATGCCTTGTAAATAATGAAGTTATTTGTCCTTTGGTATAATTTTTATTCAAATTCAGAAAAAAGTTAAGTATAAAAATATATAAAATTGGTGTAAGTTAGCTTGGTGGAACCCAGCCACCAAAACCTCTTTCTAGCTCCTTTGCAACAGCCAAACATAATCTGTCTTGATTTCGAGTAGCAACCACCTGTGAATAAAAATTTATTTGTCAGAAAGTAGAATAATTATTATCTCATTAGGACAATAACGAAATACACAATATTTTATTTATGTTGTTTTTATAGCCTATAATCAGTCAAATTTTGAGAAAAGAATATTCAAGTGAAGTAGCTTGTATCACCAAATGGCACAAGAATTTCCTTATTCAGGAGCCAAAATATTTTTGTAAAAAAAAATAGTTAAATAGTTTATTTAGACTTTCATTTTCAAAAAATTGTAAATTTTTTTTCCTTACTCAGATATTATTTATTTTGCTTTCTTGATTTTTCTGCCTGGAATATTGTGGAATGTTTTGGAATTTTTGGGAATAAAATATTCTGCAATTTTCTTAAATTATTTGGAATCTTGTAAAATACTTTGTACTAGGGCGTAGTGAAAATGTTAAAATTATTCGAATCGTTTTAGCTGAGGAAAAAAATTTGTGAGTTGACATCACAAAAAGGTCAAAAAAATAATTTTGAAATCGGTTAATAATACCTTCTGTTCACTTTTTGGATTTAAAAACTGAAAATTTTTAAAATTCAAACAGATTTCTCTATTAGTTTAAAAATTATATAATAATAAGAACTTGGAAATTCAAACAAAAGTTTTTTGCCTACTTTAGATTTTTTAAATGTCCGAAGAACATGTTTTTTTTTTGGGTTCCAGTTAAATGCACACTTTCTTGGCAAAAGTTGAATATATAAAACCAGAAATTTTTTCAGCCTAAACGAAAGTTCATGGAAAAAATGTTTTTTTACCATTTAAAACTTTTCAAAATTGCAAAAAATCCAAACTTCCAAAATTTTTCTTTGGTTAAAGCTGAAGAAATTTCAGTCGAGACATTTTCCAACATTTGTTTGAATTTCGAATTTTTATTATTCTTCACTAGCAAAAACTGTATACAGAATTTTTTCTTTTATCTTGAGACATCGAAAAATACGCATCTAACGAAAAAAATGTCTGTCATAAAAACTTTTTATTTTCAAGGGGGAAAAGCATTGGCGAAAAATGACATTGTTGTCTGTTCAAGGAATGCGCTTCCAAACGAAAGATAAAAAAACGGTCCGTTTGTTTGGGTTGTTTAGTGCGGGTTGGTTTGTTTAGGTTCGTTACGCTGCTGACGTTCGTTTGGGTTGGATTTGGTATCTTAGTTACGTTTCTTTGGGTTGGATTGGGTTCTTTGTTTCTTTGATTTGGATGGTTTGGTTGTGCTGCTTACGTTCGTTCGGGTTGGATTTATTGTGTTGCTTACGTTCGTTTCGGCTCGCTTTGTTGATTTGGTTCATTTGATTTTATGGTGTTGGTTGCGTGAATTTGGGCTGGTCGTATTGGTTGCATTCGTTTAGGTTAGTGTTGTTGGTTACGTTTGTTTGGGTTTGATTAACAGTGTTGGTTAACACACCCAGACTAATCCAAGCAAATCTAACCAGCACAACCAGATCAGCCCAAACGAATGTAACCATCAACAATAACCCAAACTAATGTAACCAACAACACTAACCCAAACGAACGCAACCAATATGACAAACCCAAATACACGCAACTAACACATCAAAATCAAACGAACGCAATGAACAAAGCGAACCGAAACGAACGTAAACAACACAATCAATCTAACCCGATCGAACGTAAGCAGCACAACCGAATCATCCAAATAAAAGAAATTAAGAACCCAATCCAATCCAAACGAACGTAACTAAGATACCAAATTTAACCCAAATGAACGTCAGTCACGTAACGAACCTAAACCAACCAACCAGTACTAACCAACCCAAACAAACAGACCGTTTTTTTTCATCTTTCGTTTGGAAGTGCATTCCTTAAATAGTCAACAATGTCATTTTTCGCCAATGCAGCGCCATCTGGCGCGAATTCACTTTGTCATTTTGTTATTGTTGTGACAATCGAAATGTAAAAAAAAAGACAACCGATGTGAATTTCCAAAAATTGGCAGTGGAAGTGAATGTTAAAAAGTTACATCGCCCCCAAATAAATCGCCCCCCCCCCCCCTGTAATTTTTAATAATGGTTTAGAATTTAATTTAAAAACATTTGTTATATATTACTAAAAGTCTCTGAATATTTTGAATTTTTTTTCACTTTTTTAGCATACTCTTGAATGTTCTGAAATTTCCTATAATATTTTAGAACGTTTCGCAATCTTTTGGATTGTTTTTGAATAAAATATACTGTAGAATTTCAAGAATCTGGATTTCGAGAACAGTCCCGAATTTTTTTGAACTCTATTTATTTCTAAAATTCTCTGAAAAGGAAAATTCTAGAAGGTTACAGAATATGTTGGATGCCTAAGAACATCCATTAGAATGCCCTAGAATTTTCTAGAATTTTTTTTTTTGACAGAAGAGGCCGAGATGATAATTATTATGAAATAAGTTTATAAATTTACCTGAAATCCAGTTGGAAGACCTTCTTTGTTTAATCCCATAGGAACTTGGGTTGATGGAAATCCAAGAATATTAAATATCAAACAGTAAGTTGCTCCAGCAAAATTAAGAAACGATTTATTATGTACAATAGCTGGGCTTGTATATGATGGAACTAACAAAACACCATTAGTGCCAAGCATATTCTGAAACAGAATATATTTATTTAACAATAAATACAAAAAAACAAATAAAACGATGTATATAGAAAGATATTTATATTTTACAAAGAAACATTTCTGAAAAAAACTTCTTCGTTTTTTTTGTTTTACCTCCATTGCGATTTGCAATTCTGCGGCCTTTTTTTCGTAGTAGGGCCTTTTTGAATCAGAGATAAATGCTTTAGTTTCCTGTACGATTTTCATCATAATTGTATTTTTGGTATAATTGGATAATCCAAAGAGAGCTTTTGCTATTTCGGCCCATGGATTTACATCATTCTGAAAATGTAAAAAATGCAAAAAAAGTTAAGACACAATATTACAGAATTTTTCAATTATTGACAATATTATATACCGTAATCATCACATTTTTGCAAAAGATATTAGGAAAAGGCATACAAAAATTTCCAGTTAAGGTACTTACTTTTGGATCACTTGGGTTCACCAAGATTTTGGGCATATCTTCCATACAGAAGAACATTGCTATCACTATCTCGTAAATAACATCTAGGCTGTCAAGCTTTGCCTAAAAGATTTAAAATGGATCTTAACTATCTAAATAATTATTATCAAGAACCTTTAATTATTTCAAACATATTTTTTAAATATATTCGGAATTTTGTTTGGATATTCTCGAGAAAAAGACGCTAATCTACTTATACCAACACATAACCATTAATTACAAATTTGTATGCTTCTAAAGTCTAAACGACTTCCGTTTCCTTTCTGTCACTTCTCTTCTACCTTAACTGTTCTTTTTTTCACATTCACTCTTTTATTATTTCTCATTTGCTCCTCTAGCCCCTTCCAATTCTTTCATTTACTCCTCACCCTATCCATCTTCCCCTAAAATCTTTACCTCTCCTGCCAATGTTATTCATCTTCCATTTCTCTCCTACTTCTTTTCCATACATCCTCCCATTTTTCCTCTTCCCCTTCACAGATTCTGCACTTTCTGTTCCCTTTCTTTTCCTAACACATCACTTCCCTTGTTTCTGAATCTTAATCCCGCTGTTCTGGTCCATCTTCTCTCTACCCATCCCTTTTCTAAATATTTTGGGTCTCCTCCTTTTTTCATCATCACGATTTATTATAATTTGATTCCTCAATCAACCCCCATATTTCTATTAATTGTCTTAGCCTGTCACTTTTCTCCAACTCTTCATAGTTTACTTTCTCCCTTTAGTCCTTTCACTTATCAGATAATTGAGAACATGTATTTTGTCACCCCCATTCCTTTCCTGAACCATATCTGATTCGATGGCTTTATCTTTTTTTCTCAACTTCTGTCTTTACCCTTTCCGATAAAACTATATGCTTTATACAATGTTGACATTATCGTCACTCTCCTATGTAACCTCTTCACATTTGCCTTTTTCGATACGGGTACCCCTTCTTTGCATAACTCTGGCCAATCCTTTCCTCTCCATACTTTATTTCACATTTTCTATACCCATTTCTTTAGTTCTTCCTCTCCATATTTCCAGACTTCATTTGGAAACCAGATGCCTTTCCCTTTTTATGTCTTTTTCCTCGGCTCTTTCTCTACCATCTTTTTCTAGTCAAGAGGACCCTAATTGAGTTATTAAACATAAGAAAATTACATGAAGTTGTCCCTGAAAAAAGAAAGACGCAGCAAAAGTAAGCCACTTCCATCTGTGTAGCAAATCCATCAAATATTTTTTCCATTCTACCATGTCAATATCCTGGTTTACTTTCTTCAGTCTTTCTCTCTCTCTATTGACTACTTTCCAAACCTCTTCTTCGCCTCTTCTTCAAACCTTTTATTTTCCTCCTCTTTTTCTTCATCACACATCTTAGTATACTCATTTTTTTCTCCTGTATTCTGCTCCACTAATTTTTTCTTCTCACAATTTTCTCAATTCATTTCTCACTTCTTTCTTCTCTTTAGATTCCTCTTATTATCCACTTATACTCCCTCCTGCACTAACTTCTTCTTTGCCTCTACCCTAGAATACTCTTTTCAGTTTTTCCTGCCGTTCTTTCTATCTCTTCCTTAACATTTCGCTCTCCTATTTTTATATTCTCAACCTTTTCCTTGAACGGTTCTTTGCCCTGTTTTGACCAATTCCTACTCTTCCTACTCTTCCCGATTTTTTACCTTTGACTCTTTTTTATCCTTATTGTAACTCCTTTCTCCCTCTAATGTCACTATTATGAGAAAGTGATCCGAATCTATATAATCTCCTACCTCTAGTTTCTTGACCTTCTCTCTTAACTAGTCGTCCACTATCACATAATCAGTTCCCGTTCCCTTTTCTCCTCCTGAGCGCATATATTACCCTTCCTCATCCCCCTCTATATTCATGTTTAAGATTAACCATCCCATCTCCTCCAAGTAGACCTTATTATTTTTTCTTACTTTAAAAATTAACTCACCCGATCCACAGTAGCACCTCGCCCTTGGAGAAATTTAACAGCCTTTTTTATACTATTTTTAATATCACCGGTTACTGGTTGGTCCCCAATGCTTCTTGTAAATTCCTCCATATGATATACATTTAACTTATTAAAATCCACGGGCTCATCCAACCGTAAATTCTCTTTACAATTTTTAGTCATAATTTTCATAGCCAAAATGAGATCCTCGGCGTATCTAGTTAGAGGTCCCACGACCAAATATTTTTGAAACACAGGGGTATTAGATATTGGGAAATGTCCTTTATTAGGGATTATACCAGGTGAGGGCTTATGACCAAATATTCCATTAAAGAGAGCTGGTACCCTGATAGAACCGGCTATATCCGAACCAATTCCAATTAGAGATGCTCCTGCACCAAGAAGAGCTCCCTGCAAGAAAATTAGTTTTTAAAATAAGAAATCTAAAATTAGTCCAGTCAAATTTGCGGAAATAAGGTACCGATTTGGAATTAACTTGACAGGTCAATTTTTCCTGCTACAAATTAAGTTGTTCAAACCTCCCCATCCTATACTTTATCTCCCCCACTTACTTTCTCTTCTCCTACTACCCCTCACTTGCACAGTTAGCACTCTCCTCTCCTACTTCCTCACCCCATAACTTCCTCATCCCCTAACTCCCCGAACCCTCATTTTCTCTAATTTCACCTCACCTCACTCCCTCCACCCTCCGTCGTTTCAATTCACTTCCTCAACACTCATTTCCCTTCACACCCCTCTCTTTCCACCCCCTCATTTCCCCTTACTTTCCCCACTTTCCACCATGTCAGCTCACTTCTACAACGCTTATTCTCCACACTTCACCTCCCCCATTTTTGCTACTTCCGTACCTCTTATTTCCCCTCACTTGCCATACTTCCTCTACGCTCACTTTCCCTATTTCCTCTTCTCTTAATTTCCCTTTAATTCCCCTACTTCCCTTCCCATCAGTTCCCCTTACTTCTCCTACATCCCCCCTTTCACTTCCTAGACTTTCCATACCCTTATTTTTCCTCACTTTTCCCAATTTCCCACCCATAATCTCCCTTAATTTCCCTTTACTTTCCCTACTTCTCTTCCCATCAGTTCCCCTTGCTTCTCATTCATCGCCCCTCTCACATCCTTTATTTTCCATACCCTTATTTTCCCTCACTTTTCCTAATGCCGGTCCCATCATTTCCCCTGAATTTCCCTACTTCCCCTCCTCAAAAAAATGTACGTTGGATGGATGGGCGGGATCCCGACAGAAACTATAAGGATTTCTGCCCAGGGCTACAAAACCCTTAAAAGTAGATACAATTCTGCGAAAACCCGAAAAAAAGAATATCTTTAATGCTTTCTGACTTACAGCCTTTCAAAGGAACTCGATTTTTTGGCATGTTTGGCTAAAAAATGCATACACTTCATATATTCCGTCACTTCACTTCCCCTACTTCACCTCCCTTCTCACCCTTCCCTTCCCTCCTTATTCGCCCTTCCCCTTCTTGACTCAGCCCCCCCTACCATCTCTTCTCCTCACTAACCAACCCCTCCCTTCCTCTACTCAACAAACCCATACTTCCCTTTTCATCACATCAACACCCCCCCCCCCCCCCACTATCTTTAAAAAACCTCAACCACGAACATCTTTGTTAAAAAAAAGTCTAAAAATGGTGAACTTTAACAGCTCGTATCATCCGATCTAATGAAGATAGAACATTGTATTTTTTTAACGAATGAAAATTAAGTCCACTATTATTCATCTATAGATCATTTTTGCGTAGGACTGATGAATTTTGAAGAGAAGACTAAAATTTTTTTAGCCAAATATGCCCAAAAATTGTATTCTTTTAAAAGACTGGAATGTGGAAAACATCCCCTCTTATCATCAAAAAATTAATTTCTGAGCAATCTCTAGTTTCCAAAACGTAAGTCCCAATCCATAATGCCGAAAACCGCAAGACTGAATCTGTAAGGCCCAAAGACCTAAGTCCCATAAGACCCCAATCCGATGGACGGACACCTGACCGAAAATATATAAGAAATATAATAATAAAAAGTAATTTCAGTAAAGGTAATAAAGGAATAATAAAAATATAGAAATTACCTCTCCTCCGGAAGAACCACCAGCTATTCGTCTAGTATCGTACGGATTATTTGTACAGCCATAAAGTAAATTTGAGGAATCAAAACCTGCACACATTTCTGGTGTGTTGGTAACACACAAAGGAATCGCTCCTGCACATTTTAACGACTCCACTACAAAACCGTCCTCCGTTGCTTTTTCTCCTCGTCTTACTAATGTACATCCTGTTTGACTAAACCCTGAATTTCATTACAAACAAAATTTCAAGTTGATTTTTAAACAATAATTTTTATTATTTTTAGGGATTCGTAGTTAGAGGAGGTAGGAGAAGTGAGGAGGTAGGGGGAGAAGGGACGGTGCTGGAAGTAGGTGAAGTAAGGAGAGGGGAAGGTAGAGGTGATAGGAGAATTGAAGGAGTGAGAAGAGGAGGAGTAGGAGAAGTGATGGAAATAAAAGAAAAGTGGAAAGAAAAGTATGGAGAGAGGTATGAAGATAAATATAGAGAGGGGAAGTATAGAGAGTTGGAGGGGGTAGGAGAAGAGAGGTGATAAAGGGTGAGAGAAGGGAGAATAGAGTATGTAGGAAAGTGATGGAAGTAGGAGATGTAAGGAGAGGGGAATTAAGGGAAGTAGAAGTAAGGAGAGGGAAAGTGAAGAAAAGTTGGAGAAGTGAGGGTAGTGGAAGTATGAGAATGGAGGTGAAGGTGGGAGGGGTAGCAGTGGCGGTAGAAGTAGAGAAAGAGAAGGGAAGTAAAATGGTAGTGGGGGAGGGATAGTAGGGGTATGGATGAGAAGTAGGGGAAGGGAGAGGAGAGAAGGGGTGCGGATTTAGGGGAAAGGATGGGGCTTAGGAAAGATTCTTTTTTATAGGTGCAAGGCACCTACTTTGACTAATTTTTTTTATTTTACCTTTGAGTCCACAAGCTTCTTTCACGGTAAATGGAACACCATAAAGCGGTTGCTCGACTTCTAATGTTGAGATACTGACCTCTCCAGCCTCCAACTTTTTATCACAAGCTCTTGCATCTCTAATGGCTGTCTCGAACCGATTTTCAACGACAGCATTTAATTGTAGATTTACTGCTTTTATCCGTTCAATAAAAGCTTCTACCACTGCCTCACTAGAAATCTTTTTTTTTTAAATAATAATAATTATTATTATTAATTCTATGTCATTCAAAAATTTTATATTTTTCAACTCAAAAGATCAAAACGAGCCCTTCTATTCAATTAATATTTTTATTTTAAAATGTATAATTATTAAAAAAAAAATGATCAGCAACAATTAGCCGGATTCTATAACCGCCTATAAATTTTACTCGCTGAACGGCTTTGGCTCCTGGAAACTTTTTGAATAAGTTTCGAATTTTGATTTTGAGAGTACATTTTTTTAAGAAGATTGTGAAATTACTATAAAAAAACAAGTTTTAAAATTTAAATTCGAAAATAAGAAATAATACCTCTCTGTTTCTTATTTTTTTTGCTAATTCTGTAGCACTTAGGAAGAAAAGTGGATTTTTTAGTGGTGGAAGATCTGGTGGCCGCTCACGATTCAGAAGCCAATAAATAGGTTGCAATATTTTGGATGCAATATTCAGCAAAACCATAAAAAGTCGAGTAAGGTACTCCATTCTGAAATCAAAAGAAGTAGATAGATAAGAGATAATCTTCAAAAATGAGAAAATCAATAAATATATTTTTTGAACCACTTTACGTCTAAGACATTCATTGTAAAATAATTATTTGAATTATTACTTTTTTCTAAGCCAAAAAATATGTAGTTTATACATCCTATCTAAAAAAAAATGTGGAACGAAATTATCAAAAATCTCGTACACATTTTTGTCGACTACTTGATTGGTTTTTGATTGGATTTTGAAGATTTTCACACTTCGAAGCAAAATTTTTCATTTTTGAAAAATTGTAACATTTTAGAAAAAATTCGAAAAAGTTTTAGAGATATTTAGAAGTTTTGGAGGGATACCAAAATTATTTTATTTAAAACAAATATAGATTTTTGAAAATTACGATCAAAAAATTTAGAAGCTTTTCGAGAATTTTCAAAGATTCAAGAATTTTCGAAGGTTTCAAGAATTTTCAAAGGTTTCAAAAGAATAAAAAAATTTCTTAAGATTTCTCGGGAAATTTTTTATGATTTTTTATTTTACAACATTTATTTTAACAGAATATTTAAAATAATTTGAAAACATTCCGAAAGATTAAAAAATATTTCGAAGTTTTGAAACAATTCCAAAAATAATAAAAAAGTAAAAAAACTTAAAACAAAATGTAGATTTTTCAAGACTTCTAAATAAAATTGTGAAGTTTTATAAAGATTTTGAAAGGTTTCAAAATAATAAGAAAAATTTCTTAAGATTCCTGGGAATATTGAAAGTGATTCAATTGAAAAAAATAATTTCAGGAGAATATTTACAAAAATTATAAAACATTACCAAAGATTTCCAAAATTGTCAAAAATGAACCTGGAATATTGAAAAACAATTTTATGAATAATTATAGAATTGAAAATATATTTCGGAATTTTTGGAATTTTTAAGAGATTAAAAATATTTTAAAACTTTGAAAGACTATCAAAGATTTACAAAATATTCTTAAATTTTTTCCGCACGTCAAAATGTCTTAAAATATCTTTTAAACTACTCAAATTTTTCCTATAATTTCATAAAATCCTGTAAAATGGAGAAAAATATTTCAGAAATTTTCTAGATATTTTTTCAACATATCTCAAATCTTCAAAAATTTATTTGATTTTTCTCGAGAAACCTACGAAAATTATATGTATATAACCTTAAAGCATATAAAAAAAAATTGAAAAACACATAGCCAAGCGAAATTTTTATTTTGTGTTAAAAATTACTTTTCCTTCAAATCATAATTTGTCTACATTTTTTTGATTCTAGACTGAAAAATCTTTTTTGGTTGCAAATTCATTAATTTAGAGAATTCGTTTTAAAAGATTTTAAAAAATTAATTAATTTTGAATGTTTATCTATTTAGTTTGAAAATTTATATCTCTTGGAAGAAAGTTTATCTTTTTTAATTAAAACTGCAAATGTTTAATTTTTAATTAACATCTTTTTTGGCTGAGGATTCGAATAATTTTTTGCAAATTCGTCTTTTTGGATGAATACAAATTTTTCTTATTTAAAATTAAAACTACTTTTTAGTTTAATAATCAACTTTTATATTTTTCGTGAAGAATTTATCTTTTTTGATTGAAAATTCAATTACTTGATTAAGATTTAAATTAAATTGTTTTAAAATTCACTTGCTTGGTTCAAGATTCATTTTATTTTTTAAATTCATCTCTATGGTTGAAAATGTAAAAAAAACCATATTGTTGAAAATTTGTCTTTTTTGGAAGGAAATTGATTTTCCTGATTGAAAATTCATCTTTTTGATTGAGGATTCAACTATTTTGTTCAACTGTTTTTGATTCAAAATTAAAATCTTTTTGGATTGAAATATCATTTTTTCGTTGAACATTCATAATTTTTATTGAAGCTTCGTTTTTTGGAAAATATTCAATGCTTTTTTGTTAAAAATACAACCGGTTAAAAATTATTCTTTCTTGGTTGATGATTCAAATATTTTGTTAAAAATTTGTCTTTTGAAATTATTTTAACTGTTTTTTATTTAAAATAAAAATATTTTTGGATTTAAATATCAAATATTGCATTTTTCGTTAACAATTTATGTTTTTGATGAAAAAATCAACTACTTGGTTGAAGATTACATTTTTCTAGAAATTTCGATATGACATATCTGAAATTTTTTAATTTTATCTTTAATTTTCTTAAATTCTTAAAAAAATTATATTTATATAACCTTGAAGAACAAGAAAAAATCTTCCTCCGCCCGGATTTTAACTGCGAACGCTACTATCCATGAGTATAGCGTTAACCTGTTACGCGTAATTGATTAACGCTCCACTCATGGAGCGTTCCCGGCTCAAATCCGGACCGAGGCAGATTTTTTCTTGTTTTTCAAAATTTATTTGTCCGAAGTAATCGTTTTAACACCGACATTTGTATTAATTAAATATTTCAAAACTTGGACGCTAAGGTCTTTAAATGTTAATAAGATCTTCCAAAAATTAATTAGATTCAAAAACTTACTTTGTTTGTTTAAATTTATTTTTCTGTTTATAAAGTTTTGATTTTTTTATGACATAAAAACTTGGAATAAAGAAAAAGCCTTTAACCTTATTGCCTTCTAAAATTAGTTCCAGTGAAAATAATTATTTTCACTGATTTTCACTGATTTTCATGATTTCAGGGAATTCAGCGATTTTCAGAGATTTGAACAATTGGAATTCAGCGATTTTTAGAGATTAGAACAATTATAAATTATAAATGGAATATTCGGAATTCTCTAAATTCTTCGACTTTTCGGCAATCCTTGAATATTCTGAATTCCTTGAGTTCTCTGAATTCTCTGAATTCTCTGAAACCCTAGAATTCCTTGAATATTCTGAATTCCTGAAATTCCTTGAATTCTCCGAAATCCTTGAATTCCTGGAATATTCGTAATTCTCCAAAATCCTTGACTTTTATAAAATCCTTAAATATTCAGAATTATTGAAATTCCTTGAATCCCCTGAATTCCGAAAATTTGTAGAATTCTCTGAATTCTCTCAAATCTTTCATTTTTTTCAGTTTTCCTGAATTCATAGATTTGCTTTAATGCTTTCAAAGTTCTGAATGCTGAATTCCCTGAATCACCATTGAATTCTATAAATTTCTGAAATCCTCTGAATTCCTTGAATTTGATGAAATCCTTGATTTCTCTGAACTTTCTGACATTCTTGAATATTCTGAATTCCTGGAGTATTCTAAATTTATGAAATTCCTTGATTCCCTAAGCGCCCTGAAATTCTCTGAAATCCTTGAATGCTTTGAATTCCTGGAATATTCTGAATTCCCTAAATGCTCTTAATTCCCTAAATTCTTTGAATATTCTGAATTTCTTGAATTCTTTAAATATTCTGAATTTATGAAATTCCTTGAATTCCTTAAGTGTTCTGAAATTCCTGAAATATTCTGAATTCTCTAAATTTCTGAAAATCTCTTTAATATTCTGAATTCCTGGAATATTGTGAATTTATGAAATTTCTTGAATTCCCTAAGTGCTCTGAAATTCCTGAAATATTCTGAATTCTCTAACTTTCTGAAAATCTCTGAAATCCTCGATTTCTCTGAATTTGTTAAATCCTTGAATATTCTGAGATTTCGAAATTCTCTGAATGTTCTGAATTCTTTGAATGTTCTGAATTCCTGAAATTCTTCGAATTCTCTGAATTTCTTGAATCTCCTAAGGGCACAGAAATCCCTGAAATTCTCTGAATTCCTTGAATTCTTTGAATTCCGCAAAATATCTGAATTACTTTAATTCTCTGAAATCCATGATTTCTCTGAATTCACTGGATTCCTGGAATATTCTGAATTCCCTAAATTCCTTGAATATTCTGAATTTCTTGAATTTTTCAAATTTTCTGAATTTCCGAAATTCCTTGAATTCCCTAAGTGCCCTGAAATTCCTCAAATATTCTGAATTCTCTAAATTTCTGAAAATCTCTGAATTCCTTGAATTGTCTGAAATCCTCGATTTCTCTGAATTTTTTTAAATCCTGGAATATTCTGAGATTTCGAAATTCTCTCAATGTTCTGAATTCTTTGAATGTTCTGAATACCTTAAATTCTTCGAAATTCTTGAATCACCTAAGTGCACAGAAATCCCTGAAATTCTCTGAATTCCTTGAATACCCAGAAATCCTTCATTTCTTTTAATTCC
>CAKNYM010048271.1:62472-72576 GCA_932195095.1 Andricus curvator
TTTTTTTTTTAACGAAATCAACTAAGAATGCTTTGCAGGTGACTGTTTGATATTATACTTTGCAAATGTACAAGAATCATTAATTATTTAAACAATTTTCATAAACAAATACAGAATTTTGCTATTTTTCAACGAATAGGCTCAATTTTTTTTACATAATTATCTCAGAATATCTTTAGTTTGGCCATTTTTCAACTAATAGGCTCAATTTGTTTACGGAATCAACTTAGAATGCCTTTTCGATGAGTCTTTCCTACGGTACTTTGTAAATTTAAAATAATTATTGATTATTTAAATAATTTTCATAAATAAATTCAGAGTTTTGCTATTTTTTAGCTTACATTAAAACATAGTTGCAGCTATAACCTTTTTAATAATAAGCACAACTTTTCTATCTGAACTATAATATTAAAATCAAAACCATTTGAACATTTTAAACAAATTCATTTTTAGAAGAAAATATATGCACAATATATCTAATGAGAATTAAAGAACCAGTACAAATTTTAATAATTGTAAAAGTTTTCATTAATTTCAGTCTTTATTCTTTTTGTTAATTGCTTCCAGCACATTAATAATCTCTTCAGTACAATGCTATTGTGCTTTTTAAAGATTTTTTGAAATAATTTTTCACATGCAATATACTTTCCCCTCATTTTTAGTGTGATGTAATAATAAAGCATTTTAATGAATTCATTCTGTGTTTTTTTTTCAATTTTTTCAAAATTTAGATAGCTTTGAAGCAAGATTTAAAAAAATTTACAATTTCAACTACAAGTTGAAAATTTTTTATTATAATTATAAATAATGGAAAATTATGAATATTTAGCAATTCATTGTATGTTTATTTTAGTTGCATTTTCGACGTCTATGACTTATCTATGAATCATCAAAATCATTCCACTCTGGGCTAATTATTTTTAAAGACAAAATTACAAATTTTAATTAATATTTTGGCTCATTTTTTAATATTTCTTTTTAAAATTATAAAGCCTTACTTTTTTTCGAAATTTTTTTTCTATTAGAATAATAAACAATACAAATTATGAACATTTATAAATTTCTTTTATTTTACTTTCATTTATATTTTCAAAGACGATTACATCCTTATAATTTTAACTAACAATAAAAAATTATTAACGTTTATAATTTTATTTTATTTAACTTTCAGTTACATTTTCAAAGAATATAGCTTCCTTCCAATTTTAACTATTATTGCAATCTTAAACAATTGAAAATATGAATTCATCTGTCATATTTTTATGAGAAAACATTAAAATTTGAATTATTTTTGGAATTTATAGAAGTTTAGAAAATTTTAAAAAGGGGTTTACCCTTGGCTTATTTATCTTTAAAGAAAATGGAGTCAACTAAGAATATCTTTCCGGTGACTTTTTTCTATGCTTGATATATTCCCAAGAATTATTAATTATTTAAACAATTTTCATAAACAAATTCATAGTTTGGTCATTTTTCCACGAATAGAGTTTTCGGTATTTTTCAACAAATAGGCTAATTTTTTTTACAGAATTAACTAAGAATATCTTTCCGATGACTTTTTTTATGATGCTTTGCAAATTTCCAAGAATTATTAATGTTTTAAATAATTTTCATAAACAAATTGAGACCTTGGCATTTTTTCAACGAATGGGATGCTTTAGTTTAGGGTATTAAGAAAGAATGTATTTCAAATAACTCTTTCCCACGATACTTTGCAAATATATAATAATTATTAATTATTTTAACAATTTTCATAAACATATTCAGATTTTGGCTATTTTTCAAGAAATAGGTACACTTTGTTTACAAAGTAACTACGAATGTATTTCTGATGACACTTTTCTATGTCGCTTCGTAAATTCACAATAATTATTAATAATTTAAACAATTTCAATTAAAAAAATGAGATTTTGGTTATTTTGTAACGAATAGGCTCCATTTTTAATAGAATTAAGTAAGAATATCTTTCCAGTGACGTTTTGCTATAATGCTCTGCAAATTTCAAAGAATGAATCATTATTTAAACAATTTTGATAAACAAATCAAGAGTTTGGCTATTGATTCATAATAATTATCAATTATTTAAACAATTGTCATAGACACATTCAGAAGAATTTGTTTACGGAGTCAACTGAGATTGTCTTTCCGATGACTCTTTACTATGTTTTGTAAATTTACAACAATTATTAATTATTTAAACAATTTCGGTTACAAAATTTAGAGTTTGGCTATTTTTCAACGAATAGGCTCAATTTTTTTAAAAATTAGATAAGAATTATCATTTAAACAATGTTGATAAACAAATTAAGAGTTTGACCATTTTTCAACAAACGTTTTTCGGATAACTCTTTCCTATTTATATTCAGTACTTTGAAAATTTACAATAATTATTAATTATTTAAACATGTTTATCAAAATATCCAGAGTTTAGCTATTTTTCAAGGAATAGGCACAATTTGTTTACGGAGTCCATTAAGTATGTCTTTCCGAAGACTCTTTTTCTATGTTTCTTTACAAATTCAGATTTTGGCTATTTTCAACGAATAGGCTAAATTTTTTTATAGAATTAACCAAGAATATCTTTCCGATTACTATTTTTTTCTATAATGCTATGCAAAGTCTTTCCGATGACTTTTTTGTATGATGCTTTGCAAATTTTCAAGAATTATTAATTACTTAAACAATTTTCATAAACAAATTGTAAACTTGGCCTTTTCTCAACGAATAGGATAAATTAGTTCAGGGTATCAAGAAAGAATTTGAATCGAATAACCATTTTCTACGATACTTTGCAAATATACAATAATTATTTCGACAATTTTCATAAACATATTCAGATTTTGGCTATTTTTCAAAGAATAGGCACAATTTGTTTACGGGGTCAACTAAGAATATCTTTCCGATGACACTTTTCTATGTTGCTTTGTAAATTTACAATAATTTTTAACAATTTAAATAATTTTCATACAAAATTCAGAATTTGGCTATTTTTCAACGAATAGGCTCAATTTTTTTGCACAATTAACCAAGAATATCTTTCCGATGACTTTTTCTATGATGCTTTGCAAATTTACAATAATTATTAAATATTTCAACAAATTAAGAGTTCAGCCATTTTTCAATGAATGGGCTCAGTTTGTTTACGGGATCACCAAGAATGTATTTTCAATAACTCTTTTCTACGGTACTTTGCAAATTTACAATAATTACTATTTATTCAAACAATTTGTATACACATATTCAGAGTTTGGCTGCTTTCAAGGAGCAGGCTCAATTTTAACAGAATTAAATAAGAATATATTTCAGATGCCTTTTTTCTGTATTGTTTTGCAAATTTACAAGATTTATTAATTATTTAAACAATTTTAATTAAAAAATTAAGAGTTTGGCTATTTCTGAAAGAATAGGCCCAATTTGTTTCCAGAATGGATAAAGAATGTATTTTCAATAACTATTTTCTACGATGCTTTGCACATTAACAATAATTATTAATTATTTAAACAATGTTCATAAGCATATTCAGAGTTTGGGCATTTGTCAAGGAATAGACAAGATTTGTTTCTGGAGTCAACTAAGATTGTCTTTCCGATGCTCTTTTCTATTTTGTTTTATAAATTCACAAGAATTATTAATTATTTAAACAAATTTGATGAAAAAATAAGAATTTGGCTATTTTTCAACGAATAGGGTGAATTTTTTACAGAATTAACTAAGAATATCGTTCCGATGACTTCTTTCTATTATGCTCTTCAAATTTCCAAGATTTATTAATTATTTAAAATATTTTCATGAACAAATTAAGAGTTTGGCAATTTATCGAAGAAACCCTGCCGTCAAACCTCCTGCTCGACATTAATTGAAACTGAGGTTAAAACGCAGCGAATACACAACTCGGTCGTATACGTCGCAGATGGTGATCCATCCGAGTGCTATGCACGCTCGAAATGGCTTGACATCTGGACTCTTCTCGAGTCGAGATCATTTACTGTGTATTTCTATGAAAATTTGTACGCGCCGACATTTTATAGGTTTTTTTCCGAAGTTGCATGAAAAAGTTTAGAGTTGCACAATTATTTATTCTGCATCGTGAGAAGGTATCCATGCGAAGCCGTGTACAAATCAAAATTATTGAAGTAAAAATTAATGTAATGGTATTTTATTGAACTTCATTTCCAAATAAAATAATTACATGTAAATAAATCGTTCGCGCGCGGAGCGCGCGTATGAGCCTCTAGTTTTAGTTAAAAATTCGTCTTTTGACTTAAAACTTCAGCAATTTGTATAAAAAAAATTTTTCACTGAAATATCTTTATTTGTTGAACATTCGTTTTTTTTGGTTTGTATAATAATTCCACTTCTGCGTTGAAAGTTGAATTAATTTGTTAAAAATTCATTTTTTTGTTAATGTTTCATTATTTTAGTTGAAAATTTGTCTTTTGGCTTAAAACTTCAACAATTTGGATACATTTTTTCTTTTTACTAAAAATTCTTTATTTGTTGAAATTTCGTCTTGTTTGTTTGGATAATTCCACTTCTGGGTTAAAAGTTAAACTACTTGGTTAAAAAATGATTTTTTTGTTGTTGTTAAAGTTTCATTAATTGAGTTGAAAATTCGTGTTTTGGCTTAAAACTTCAACAATTTGGATGAACAAATTTTTTTTACTGAAAAATTTTTATTTGCTGATAATTCGTTTTTCTTTGGTTTGGATAATTCTACTTTTGGGTTGAAAGTTGAATTAATTTGTTAAAAATTCATTATTTTCTGGAAGTTTCATTATTTTAGTTGAAAATTTGTCTAATGGCTTAAAACTTCAAAAATTTTCATAAATAATTTTTTATTGGAAAATCTTTATTTGTTAAAAACTCGTCTTTTTGGTTAGATAATTCCACTTCTGGGTTAAAAGTTAAACTACTTTGTTAAAAAATTCTTGTTTTTTGTTTTTTAAAGTTTCATTATTTTAGTTGGAAATTCGTCTTTTGGCTTAAAACTTCAACAATTTGAATAAATTTTATTGACTGAAAAATCTTCATTTGTTGAAAATTGCTATTTTTTTGTTAAAGTTTCATTATTTTAGTTAAAAATTCGTCTTTTGGCGCAAAACTTCAACAATTTGGATGACATTTTTTCTTTTTACTGAAAAATCTTCATTCGATGAAAATTCGTATTTTTGGTTGGATAATTCCACTTCTGCGCAAAATTTTGAACTACTTTGTTGAAAAATTCTTTTTTTGTTGTTGTTAAAGTTTAATTATTTTATTCGAAAATTCATCTTTTGGTTTAAAACTTCAACAATTTGAATAATTTTTTTTTGAAAAATCTTTATTTGTTGAAAATTCTTCTTTTTGATTGGGTAATTCCACTTCTGGGCTAAAAGTTAAACTACTTTGTGAAAAAATTCTTTTTTTGTATCTTGAAGTTTCATTATTTTACTTGAAAATTCGTCTTTTGGCTTTAATCTTCAAAAATTTGAATAAAATTTTTCTTTTTACTGAAAATTCGTCTTTTTGGTTGGATAATTCCACTTCTGGATTAAAATTTTAACCATTTTGTTGAAAATTCATTTTTTTCTTCATTAAAGTTTCATTATTTTAGTTAAAAATTCGTCTTTTGGCTTGAAACTTCAACAATTTGGATAACATTTTTTCCTTTTACTGAAAAACCTCTATTTGTTGAAAATTTTTCTTTTTGGCTAAATAATTCCACTTCTGGGCCAAAAGTTGAATGACTTTGTTGAAAAATTCTTTTTTCGTTGTTGTTAAAGTTTCATTATTTTATTTGAAAATTCGTCTTTTGGCTTCAAACTTCAACAATTTGAATACATTTCTTTTTTACTGAAAAATCTGTATTTGTTGAAAATTCGCCTTTTTGGCTGAGTAATTCCACTTCTGGGTTAAAATTTAAACTACTTTCTTAAAAAATTCTTTTTTTCGTGTGTGTTAATGTTTCATTATTTCAGTTGAAATTTGTCTTTTGGCTTTAATCTTCAAACATTTGAATAAAATTGTTCTTTTAACTGGAAAATCTGTATTTGTTGAAAATTCGTCTTTTTGTTTGGATAATTCCACTTCTGGGTTAAAAGTTAAATTACTTTGTTGAAAAATTCTTCTTTTTGTGTGTTAGAATTTCATTATTTGACTTGAAAATTCGTCTTTTGGCTTAAAACTTCAGAAATTTGGATAAACAAATTTTTTCAATGAAAAATTTTTATTTGTTGAGAATTCGTCTTTTTGGTTTGGATAATTCCACTTCTGGGTTGAAAGTAATTTTTTTGAAAATTCCTTTTTTTTGTTAATGTTTCATTATTTCAGTTGAAATTTGTCTTTTGGCTTTAATCTTCAAAAATTTGAATAAAATTGTTCTTTTTACTGAAAAATCTTTATTTGTTGAAAATTCGTCTTTTTGGTTGGATAATTCCACTTCTGGGTTAAAAGTTGAACTACTTTTTCAAAAAAAATATTTTTTGTTGTGTGTTAAAGTTTCATTATTTGACTTGAAAATTCTTCTTTTGGCTTAAAACTTCAACAATTTGGATAAACAAATTTTTTCACTGATAAATCTTTATTTGTGGAAAATTCGTCTTTTTGTCTTGGATAATTCCACTTCTGGGTTGAAAATTGAATTAATTTATTGAAAATTAATTTTTTTGTTAATGTTTCATTATTTTAGTTGAAAATTTGTTTTTTTTTTTATCTTAAAACTTCAACAATTTGGATAAAATTTTTTTCTTTTTACAGAAAAATCATTTTTTTGTGTTAGGGTTTCATTACTTCAGTTAAAAATTGGCCTTTCGGCTTAAAACTTCAAAAATTTCTATATATTTCTTTTACTGAAAAATCATTTTTTTTTTGAAAATTCGTCTTTTTGGTTGGATAATTCCACTTCTGGGTTAAAAGTTAAACTACTTTGTTAAAAAATTCTTTTTTTTTTGTTTGTTAAAGTTTTATTATTTTAGTTGAAAATACTTCTTTGAGCTTAAAACTTCAACAGTTTGGATAAAATTTTTTTCTTTTCACTGAAAAATCTTTATTTGTTGAAAATTCGTCTTTTTGGTTGGATAATTCCACTTCTGGGATAAAAGTTAAATTCCTTTGTTAAAAAATAATTTCTTTTGTTAAAGTTTTATTATTTTTGTGAAAAATTCGTCTTTTGGCTTAAAGCTTCAACAATTTTGATAACTTTTTTTCTTTTTACTGAAACATCTTTATTTGTTGAAAATTCGTCTTTTTAATGGATAATCTAGGTTAAGAATGAAACTTCTTTGTTTAAAATATATTTTTTTGTATGAAATTTTTATTATTTTATTTAAAAATTCGTTTTTTGGCTTAAAACTTCAACAATTTGTATACATATTTTTTCACTGGAAAATCTTTATTTGTTGAAAATTCGTCCTTTTGGTTGGATAATTCCGCTTCTGGGTTAAAATTTAAACTACTTTGTTAAAAATTCATTTTGTTTGTTTGTTAAAGTTTCATTATTTCACTTGAAAATTCGTCTTTTGGCTTAAAACTTCAACAATGTGTATACATATTTTTTCACTGATAAATCTTTATTTGTGGAAAATTCGTCTTTTTGTCTTGGATAATTCCACTTCTGGGTTGAAAATTGAATTAATTTATTGAAAATTAATTTTTTTGTTAATGTTTCATTATTTTAGTTGAAAATTTGTTTTTTTTTTATCTTAAAACTTCAACAATTTGGATAAAATTTTTTTCTTTTTACAGAAAAATCATTTTTTTGTGTTAGGGTTTTATTATTTTAGTTAAAAATTGGCCTTTCGGCTTAAAACTTCAAAAATTTCTATACATTTCTTTTACTGAAAAATCATTTTTTGTTGAAAATTCGTCTTTTTGGTGCGATAATCTGGGTTAAAAATGAAACTTCTTTGTTAAAAATTAATTTTTTTGTATGAAAGTTTTATTATTTTATTTCAAAATTCGTCTTTTGGCTTAAAACTTGAACAATTTCGATTAAAAAAAATTTTTCACTGAAAAATATTTATTTGTTGAAAATTCGTCTTTTTGGTTGGATAATTCCAGTTCTGGGTTAAAAGTTAAATTACTTTGTTAAAAATTCATTTTTTTGTTAGAGTTTCATTATTTTAGTGAAAAATTCGTCTTTTAGCTTAAAACTTCAAAAATTTGGATACAATTTTTTCTTTTTACTGAAAAATTTTTATTTGTTGAAAATTTGTATTTTTGGTTGGATAATTCCACTTCTGAGTTAAAAGTTAAACTACATTATTCAAAAAATTTTTTTTCTGTGTTGAAGTTTCTTTATTTGACTTGAAAATTCGTCTTTTAGCTTAAAACTTCAACAATTTGGATAACAAAATTTTCTTGACTAAAAAATATTTATTTGTTGAAAATTCTTATTTTTGGTTAGATAATTCCACTTCTGGGTTCAACATTGAACTACTCTGTTAAATTTTTTTTTTTTTGGTTGATGTTTCATTATTTTAATTGAAAATTCGTCTTTTGGCTAAAAACGTAAAAATTAAGCATAAACTTTTTTTCTCTTCACTGAAAAATCTTTATATGTTGAAAACTCGTCTTTTTGATAGACATTTTTTTATATAAAATTCATCTTTTTTAGTAAAAAGTTTAACAATTTGATTAAAAATTGATTTTCTTGGTTGCAGATTCATTGTTTTTGTTTGAAATTCATCTCTTTGGCTCAAAATTAGACTATTTTGTTGAAAATTAGTTATTTTTTGTTGTGAATTAATTTTTTCGAATCAAAATTTAACTTTTCCATTTTTGGTTGCAAATTGATCTTTTTTGGTTGAAAATTCTATTATTTGTTTGAAAATTCATATATTTTGTTGAAAATTCGTCCATTTTGAATGAAAAATCATATTTTATGATAGAAAAATCATATTTTTTGGTTGAAATAAATAAATAAAATTTTATTTGAAATTGTTTTATCCCGTTTATAAAAGATTCTATGTTACAAGTGTCATCAGACCCTGACAATTCTTAACAATTTGAAAAAATTTTCCTCTTAAAATAGAGTTAGAAAGTCGTAGTTTTTCCCAAATTTTTCAACTTATTTTCAACTTTTCAGTTAGAACAAGGCAAAAGTCAATCAAAATTAACAGAAATAAATGTTTAAGCAATGTATTATTATATATAAAAATATTCTCTTAGAATAATTCTAGAAAGTTGCAGTTTTTTTTTTAATTTTCCACTTTTGGTCCACTTTGAAATTAGAGTGAGGTAATAATTAATGCAAGTTAACAAACATAATTGTTTAAACAATTCATTATTCTTTATAACTACCTTCTTTCAGGGAAATACTAGAAATTTGCGAGTTTTACTGGCATTTTTAACTTTTCATTGAATTTTTAGCCTGGAAAAAATGAAAATAATAATATTAATATTAATTTAAACAAAAAGACTTTCAATAACTACTTCGAGGAAAATTTACATTTAATATGATTCATATAGAAAATTTGAAGAATATTTCTAATATCCGCGTTATTTCAGAGAAATATGTTCATAAAAAAGAAAGAGATTGTTAAGAAATGATTTTCTCTATTGTTTATTCAATATTTTTACATAACTAAAAAGCCAACGCAAAGTTGAATTTTTAGAAGAAACGGCAACTTTCTAGAAATTTTCTAAAAGAAGATAGTTATAAACAATAATAAATTGTTTAATCAATTATGTTGGTTAGCTTGCGTTAATTATTACCTCACTAACTGAAAAGTTGACAAAAAGTGGAAAATTTCAGAAAAAACCGCAACTATCTAGCAATTTTATAGAAGAAGATAGTTATAAACAATAATAATTTGTTTAAACGATTATGTTTGTTAAATTCCATTAATGGTGATCGCGCTCTAAGTGAAAAATGGACAAGAAGTGAAAATTTTCAGAAAAAGGCGCAACTATCTAGCAATACTATAGGAGAAGATAGCTATAAACAATAATAATTTGTTTAAACAATTATATTTGTTAAATTTGATTAATTTTAATCTCGCCCGGAGTTAAAAAGTATCAAAAATTCGAATATTTCAGAAGAAACCGCAACTTTTTAGCATGATTCAGAACGTAAACTGTCAGTGGCTGTTTCACGCTTGATTGAACATCCTCTCTCGACCCCGG
>CAKNYM010048271.1:72586-86418 GCA_932195095.1 Andricus curvator
ATAGCGGCAACAATTTTCGGAATGACTTAAATGGGAGGGACTTAAATCGGAGCAACTATCTAGCAATACTGTAGGAGAAGGTAGCTATAAACAATAATAATTTGTTTAAATAATTATGTTTGTTAAATTGCATTACTTTGTACCTCGCTCTAAATAAAAAGTGGATAAAAAGTAAAATAGTTCCTAAGAAACCGCAACTTTCTAGCATTATTTCAAGATAATATTATTAAAAATAATAATAATTTGGTTATACAATTATTTTTGTTAACATGAATAAATTATTACCTCACTCTAATTGAAAAGTGGACCAGAAGTGGAAAATTTTAGAAAAAACTGCAACTTTCAAGTATTATTCTAAGAGAATATTATTATGAATAATGATTAATTGTTTAAACAATTGTTTCTGTTAAATTTAATTATTAATTATATAATAATAATAAATATATGAAATATAAATAATAATGATAAATAATTAATACTCTCTAAATCGCTATTGGTCAATCTACGCGTCTCAAAGACGCGAACAGTTTACATCAAATACAATACTCTTACAATTGCAATTTAAAAAAATCCTCTCAAAAACAAAGTAAATAATTTTGTTAAGAAATTTAAAAACTAGGTTATGGTAGGTCATGAAGGGTTCTTCAATTGGGCAATCGATGCGTCTCGAAGACGAGAACAATTTACATCAAATACAATACTCTTATATTTGCAATGTAAAAAAATCCTCTCAAAAACAAAGTAAATAACTTTGTTAAGAAATTTAAAAACTAGGTTATGTTAGTTCATGAAAAGTTCTTCAATTAGGCAATCGACGAGTCTCAATGACGCGAACAAACATGTCAGATACAGTACTAGAGTATTCGTGATATAAACAAAGTTCTTCTCTTATAATTTGTTTATTCTGTTCATATGAGGAAAACTTTTTTCATATTAGGAATACTATAGTAATGTGACATGTTTGTTCGCGTCTTCGAGACACGTCGAATGACCTATTGACGAATCTTCTATGACCTCTTATGATATAGCAATACCGATTAATAAATTTGAAAAATATATTATTTATCTTCTTGATATGAGGAAAACTTCTTTAATATTGGGAATACAACAGTAATGTATATGATATATATTTGTTCGCGTCTTCAAGACGCATCGATTTTACAAATTAAAAACCTTTAATGACATACCATAAAGTACTAATATAGTTTTTAAATTATTTACCAAAATTATTTTCCTTGTTTATAAGAGGATTTTTGTTGATATTAGAAATATATAACAGCACTGCATTCAATGTAATTGTTCGCGTCTTCGAGACGCGTGGATGCAAAAAACTCGCAAAATTTCAACATATTATCAGGGTCAGGTAACACTTTTGACATAGAATTTTTCATAAACGGGATAAACAAATTTCAAATGAAAAATAAAAAATTTCAAATTCAACCAATAAAGATTAATTTTCTACTATAAAAGATGAATTTTCAATCCAAAGGGAAGAATTTTCAACAAAATACATGAATCTTCCAACTGAAAAGAATCAATTTTAAACCAAAAATGGAAAAGTTTAATTTTCATTTAAAAAATTAATTTACCATAAGAACTGCTAGCCAAAATAGACAAATTTTCGATGATGAATTTTCGACTAAAATAATGAATTTTGTTAACTACGAAAAAACAGTTTTTTAACAATAAAAAAATGAATTTTTAACAAAGTAGTTCAACTTTCAACCCAGAAGTTGAATTTTCAAACCAAAAAGACGAATTTTCAACAAATAAAGATTTTTCAGTCAGAAGAAAGTTCATCAAAATTGTTAAACTTTTAAGCTAAAAGACAACTTTTCTATAAAACGGTTGATTTTCCACCCAGAAATATATATAAGAACAAAAAAGTTAATTTTCAAACAAACAGGTTCATTTTTAACCTAAAAAGAGGAAATTTCAACCAAGAATATTAGTTTTCTACCAAAAAGATGAATTTTCAAATTGAAAAGATCAATTTTCAACAAAAAATGGAAAATTTACCTTTTCAGTTGAAGAAATTAATTTTTAATAAAAAAATAAATAAAAAAAATTTTTTAAATTAAATTTTGCATTAGAGAGATAAAATGACGAATCTGCAACTGGAATGAATTTTCAACAAAAAAAGATCATTTCTCAACAAATAATGTAATATTAGATATTTCAATAATTTTTTTTTTAATTTTCAATAAAAAACAGTTCGGTTCAACCAAAAAAGACCGAAAAAAAAGAATAATTTTCAACCAAATAATTGCATTTTTAACCAGGAAAAGATCATATTTCTATCAAAAGTGGAAAAATAGAATTTTTCATACACAAAAATTAATTTTGAACAAAAAAAACGGATGAATTTTCTACCATAACAGATGAATTTTCATTCCAAAGGGACGAATTTTCAAAAAAATACATGAATTTTCAACTCAAAAAGATAAATTTTAAACCAAAAACGGAAAAGTTTAATTTCCATTAAAAAATTCATTCACAACCAGAACTTCTAAACAAAATAGACAAATTTTCAATTAAACAATACGGATTTTATACGAAACAGTTTGATTTTTAACCCGCAAATATTAATTTTCTACCAAACAGATGAATTTTCAAATAAAAAAGATGAATTTTCAATAGAGAATGGAAAGTTTACCTTTTCAGTTAAAGAGATTAATTTTTAAAAAAATTTGAACAAAAGAATTAAATGGTCAATCTGCAACTGGAATGAATTTTCACCAAAAAAAGATTATTTCTCAAAAAATAATGTAATAGTAGATATTTTAATAAAAAAAATTTTATTTTCAATAAAAAACGTTTCGGTTCAAACAAAAAAGAAAAAGAAAAAAAGAATAATTTTGAACCAAACAATTGCATTTTGAACCAAACAATTGCATTTTTAACCAAGAATGGATCAAATTTCTACCAAAAGTGGAAAAGTAGAATTTTGAGGTAAAAAAAAATTAATTTTCAACAAAAAAAAAAGGATTTTCTACAAAACGGTTTGATTTTTAAACTGAAAATATTAATTCTCTAAGGAAAAGATGAATTTTCTACTAAAGTAATGAATTTTTAACCAAAAGGAAAATTAATTTTCATAAAGTAGTTCAACTTTCAACCCAGAAGTTGAATTTTCCAACCAAAAAGACAAATTTTCAGCCCGTAAAGATTTTTCAGTCTAAAAAAATTCATCCAAATTGTTGAACTTTTAAGCCAAAAGACAAATTTTCTATAAGACGGTTGAATTTTCAACCCAAAAATATAAGTAAAAACAAAATAGTTAATTTTCATAAAAACACGGTTTTTTGAACCTGAAAAGAGGAGATTTCAACCAAGAAGATTAGTTTTCTACCAAAACGATTTTTGGTTGATAATTATCAACCAAAAATGGAAAATTTACCTCTTCAGTTAAAGAAATTAATTATAAACCAACAAAAAAAAAAGAATTTTCAAACAAAAAATTACATTAATAATTAAAGAGGGAAAATGACGAATTTTCAGCAGAAGATACTTCATCAAAAAAAATTACATTAAAAAACAATTCGGTTCAACCAAAAAAGACACAAAAAAATATTAATTTCAAAACAAACAATTGAATTTTTAAACAAGAAAAGATCAAATTTCTACCAAAAGTGGAAAAGTAAAACTTCAGTAAAAAAAATTAATTTTCAAAAAAAAAAAAACTAATTTTCAACCAGGAACACTCTTTCTCCTTTTTAAATAATTTATCTTTTTGTCCATTTTTTCAAGAAATTTCCCCCTTTTCTAATTTTTTTTGCAAAAATGTGAACTGAATTAAAAGAATTCAAAAAGAAAATCCAAGCATTTTTCTTTAAAAGTTCATTTTTTTGAATTCAAATGTCTACTATTATATTTTTGGTTCAGAAGTCATCTCTTTTGGTAAAAAGTTCGACTATTTGGTTGAATATTAAACTATTTTGATGAAAATTCGCTTCTTTTAGTTGAAAATTAATTTTCTCCGATGAAAATTTAACTGATCTATTTTTGGTTGAAAGTTGATCGTTTTTAGTAAAAAATTCTACTTTCCTATCTTTGAAAGTTGGTATTCGTCGTTTAGTTACCGTTACCGTTACTTAGTTAACCATAAGGCGTCTCATCGACGATGGGCGATCTGTGTTTATTTGAACTCGAGATGTTTGTTTTCATAAGAAGCTTAATGGAAGTATATGCATTTATACTTCGGTATATATCGATTCCTTTCACGCATTTTTTAAAAAGAAGGCTTTTAATTAACATTTTTAATATTTTATTCGTATTTTGAAAGATTCATTTTCGATTTAACGCTTTTGTCATAGTTCATTTATATTTCGAAATGTTTGAAACTTTCGAAATTTTGAGTACCATTTATTTTTTTATTGTGTTTGGATTTTTTATGATAAATTTTGTTAATTTTTTATTTAAAAACCAAATTTACATTTTTGTTTAACTTTTCAGAAGGACCTTGGCCTTTTTTCAACGAATAGGATAAATTAGTTTAGAATATCAAGAAAGAATTTATTTCCAATAATTCGTTTCTACGATAGCTTGCAAATATATAATAATTATTAATTATTTTAACAATTTTCATAAAGATATTTAGAGTTTGGCTATTTTTCAAGGAATAGGTACAGTTTGTTTACAAAGTCAACTACGAATTTCTTTCTGATGACACTTTTCTATGTTGCTTCGTAAATTTACAATAATTATTAATAATTCAAACAATTTGCATAAACAACTTCAGAGTTTGGCTATTTTTCAACGAATAGGCTAAATTTCTGTTACAATATTCACTAAGAATATCCTTCCGATGACTCTGTTCTATGAAGCTTTGCAAATTTACAATAATTATTAATTCTGTAAACAGTCTTCATAAACATATTTAGGGTTTGGGTATTTTTTAAGGAATAGGCACAATTTTTTTACGGAGTCAACTGAGAATATCTTTCCGATAACTCTTTTCTATGTTGCTTTATAAATTTACAAGAATTATTAATTATTTAAACAATTTTGATTGAAAAATTAAGAGTTTGGCTATTTCTCAACGAATAGGCTCAATTTTGTACAGAATTAAGTAAGAATATCTTTCAGATTACTTTTTTCTATGATGTTAAGAAAAGTCTTTCTGATGACTATTTTCTATGTTGCTTATGTAAATTCACAAGAACGATTAATTTTTTTAACTATTTCTATAAACGAATAAGTTTAATTTGTTTACGGAATCAACTAAGAATGTCTTTTCGATGACTCTTTTCTATGTTACTTTGTAAATTTACAAGAATTAATAATAATTTAAACAATTTTGATACAGAAATTTAAAGTTTGGCTATTTTTTAACAAATATGCTAAATTTGTTTACACAATTAGCTGAGAATGTCTTTCCAATTACTTTTTTGTATGATGATTTGCAAATTTTCAAAAATTATTGATTATTTAAACAATTTTCATAAACAAATTAAGAGCCCGCTCATTTTTCAACGAATTGGATCAATTAGTTTAGGGAATAAAGAAAGAATGTATTCCCAATAAATCTTTTCTACGATACTTGGAAAATATACAATAATTATTAATTATTTTAAAAATTTTCCTAAACATATTCAGAGTTTGTCTATTTTTTAAGGAATAGGCAGAATTTGTTTACGGAATCAACTAGGAATGTCTTTTCGATGACTATTTTATATGCTGCTTTGTAAATTTACAAGAATTATTAATAGTAATATCATTATTTTTAACGAATTGGCTCAATTTGTTTACAGAACCGAAAAGAATGTATTAAAAATAAGTCTTTCCTATGTTACTTTGCAAATTTACAATAGTTGTTAATTATTTTAACAATTTTCATAAACATATTCAGAGTTTGTCTGTTTTTCAACAAATAGGCTCACTTTGTTTACGAATTCAACTAAGAATATCTTTCCGATGACTGTTTTATATTTTGCTTTGTAAATTCACAATAATTTTCAATTATTTAAACAATTTTGATGAAAAAACTGAGAGTTTGGCTATTTTTTCACGAACAGGCTCCATTTTTTATAGAATTAAGTAAGAATAGCTTTCCAATTACTTTTTGCTAGAATGCTCTGCAAATTTCTAAGAATGAATAATTATTTAAACAATTTTGATCAACAAATCAAGAGTTTGGCTTTTTTTAAGAATAGGCTCAATTTGTTTACGGAATCAATAAAGAATGTTTTTTCAAATAGCTCTTTCTTATGATACTTTGAAAATTTACAATAATTATTAATTATTTAAACAATTTTCATAAACACATTCAGAACAATTTATTTGCGGAATCAACTAAGATTGTCTTTCCGATGAATTTTCACTATGTTTTGTAAATGTACAAGAATTATTAATTATTTAAACAATTTCGATTGAAAAATTTAGAGTCTGGCTATTTTTCAACGAATATGCTCCATTTTTTACAGAATTATTTATTCTGCATCGTGAGAGGGTATCCATGCGAAGCCATGTATAAATCAAAATTATTGAAGTAAAAATCAATTTTATGGTATTTTATTGAAATTCATTTCCAAATAAAATAAATGAATGTAAACAAATTGGTCGCGCGCGGAGCGCGCGTATGAGGCTCTAGTTTTATTTGAAAATTCGTCTTCTGGCTTAAAACTTCAAAAATTTGGATACATAATTTTTTACTGAAAAATCTTTTTTTGTTGAAAATTCGTCTTTCTGGTTGGATAATTCCACTTCTGAGTTAAAAGTTAAACTACTGTGTTAAAAATTAATTTTGTTTGTTTGTTAAAGTTTCATTATTTTATTTGTAAATTCGTCTTTTGGCTTAAAACTTCCAAAAATTGTATACATTTTTTTTACTGAAAAATCTTTTTTTGATGAAAATTCGTCTTTTGGCTTAAAACGTCAACGATTTGTATAACAAAATGTTTTCACTGAAAAATCCTTATGTGTTGAACATTCGTTTTTTTTTGTTTTGGATAATTCCACTTCTGCGTTGAAAATTGAATTAATTTGTTAAAAATTCATTTTTTTGTTAATGTTTCATTATTTTAGTCAGTAATTTTGTCTTTTAGCTTAAAACTTCAACAATTTTGATACAATTTTTTCTTTTTACTGAAAAATCTTTATTTGTTGAAAATTCGTCTTTTTGATTGGATAATTCTACTTCAGGGTTAAAAGTTAAACTACTTTGTTAAAAAATTAGTTTTTTTGTTTGTTAAAGTTTTATTATTTTAATTCAAAATTCGTCTTTTGGCTTAAAACGTCAACAGTTTGGACAAAATTTTTTTCTTTCCACTGAAAAATCTTTATTTATTGAAAATTCACCTTTTTGGTGGGATGATCTGGATTAAAAATTAAACATCTTTGTCAAAAATTTTTTTTTTGTATTAAAGTTCCATTATTTTATTAAAAAATTCGTCTTTTGGCTTAAAACTTCAACAACAAAAATGTTTTCACTGAAAATTCTTTATTTGTCGTAAATTCGTCTTTTTGGTTGGATACCCACTTCTGGGTCAAAAGTTAAACTACTTTGTTAAAAAATTCTTTTTTTTTGTTTGTTAAAGTTTTATTGTTTCAGTTGAAAATTCGTCTTTTGGCTTAAAACTTCAACAATTTGAATAATTTTTTTTTTACTGACAAATCTTTATTTGTTGAAAACTCGTCTTTTTGATTGGGTAATTCCACTTCTGGGCTAAAAGTTAAACTACTTTGTTAAAAAATTCTTTTTTTTTTGTGTCTTAAAGTTTCATTATTTTACTTGAAAATTCGTATTTTGGCTTTAATCTTCAAAAATTTGGATAAAATTTTTCTTTTTACTGAAAATTCGTCTTTTTGTTTGGATAATTCCACTTCTGGGTTAAAATTTAAACTGCATTGTTAAAAAATTCTTTTTTTGTTGTTGTTAAAGTTTCATTATGTCATTTGAAAATGCGTCTTTTGGCTTGAAACTTCAACAATTTGAATACATTATTTTTTACTGAAAAATCTTTATTTGTTGAAAACTCGTCTTTTTGGTTGGACAAATTCACTTCTAGGTTAAAATTTAAGATACTTTGTTGAAAATTCGTCTTTTTGGTTAAATAATTTCACTTCTGGGTAAAAATTTAACCGTTTTGTTGAAAATTCATTTTTTTCTTTCTTAAAGTTTTATTATTTTATTTGAAAATTCGTCTTTTGGCTTAAAACTTCAAAAAATTGTATACATTTTTTTACTGAAAAATCTTTTTTTGTTGAAAATTCGTCTTTTTGGTTGGATAATTCCACTTCTGGGTTAAAATTTAAACTACTTTGTTGATAAATGCTTTTTTTTTGTTGTTCTTAAAGTTTCATTATTTTAGTTGAAAATTCTTCTTTTTACTTAAAACTTCAACAATTTGTATAACAAAATTTTTTCACTAAAAAATCTTTAATTTGTTGACCATTCGTTTTTTTTTTTGAATAATTCCACTTCTGCGTTGAAAGTTGAATTAATTTGTTAAAAATTCATTTTTTTGTTAAAGTTTCATTATTTTAGTTGGAAATTTATCTTTTGGCTTCAAACTTCAACAATTTGGATAACATTTTTTCTTCTTACTGAGAAATAACCACCACAAACGCGAATCAAGGTTGAAAATTTACAGAAACCGGAAGTGCGAATAGATTTTCAGAATAAGATAAACGAACGCATACATCAGTAAACTTGGATGACACTAATAGATAATAAAATATAGAGAGCGCTTCAAAGTTGATCAAGGATATGTCATTGTTAGGAGTGCGATTGAAGAGTGTGGTACGGCAGTGGTAGGAAGAAGGTCTGGTGTTGCAGGGTGGAATGATGAAATTGAGTGCAGTTCCACCGACCAAGCTTTGGAGGCGTGGCGTCGCTTATACTTGAGTGGCGCGGCGAATCCAGTGGCTTAGTGGTGGAGGGGATACACAGGAGTAAGCGAGGAGTCCGAGAGTGGTTCCGCCTTCTCTTTCCAACCTATGTATCCCCTCCACCTCCAAGCCACTGGAAACACCACGCCACTCACGTATAAGCAACGCCACGTTGCCGAAGCTTGGTCGGTGGAACTGTACTCATTGAAGCAGCCCGACAAGAAAAGAAAGAAGCGTACGAAAAAACGTCACACATCACAGGTCCTAGTGATGAGGAGAGAAATAGGCTCAAAAATGACTACAGACACAAAAATAGGAAAGTTAAACGACTAGTCAAGGAAAGTAAAGATGAAATCAGAACAGAAGAAGAAAAGAAAACACAAAACAACTTTCAAGGAACCGTAAAACTATTATTTAATCAGATGAAGGAAAGTAAAAGTACAGAGTTTGTCAGCATGAGAAACAGCAAAGGTGAAATGCTATATGATATGGACGGGATAGTAGACGCTTCAAAAGACTCTTTTAAACAATTATTAGGAGGCGAAGATATAGAGCAACAGAACTGCGACATAGAACACAATGCATTAGAAAACCCAGTTAGAAAAAAATTAGAAAACCCAAAAAACATAATAATTTTTAACCAAACAATTGCATTTTTAACCAAGAAAAGATCATATTTCTATAAAAAGTGGAGAAGTAGAATTTTCATTAAAAAAAAAATTAATTTTCAATAAAAAAACGGATGACTTTTCTACCATAACAGATGAATTTTCAACAAAATACATGAATTTTCAACTAAAAAAGATCAATTTTAAACCAAAAACGAAAAAGTTTAATTTTCATTAAAAACATTAATTCACAACAAGAACGTCTAACCAAAATAGACAAATTTTCAATACAAAATATGGATAAATTTTCAAATAAAAAAGATTAATTTTCAACAAATAATAGAAAATTTACATCTTTGGTTAAAGAAATTAATTTTAAACAAAACAAATTTTCAACAAAACAACTACATTTTTAATTAAAGAGATGAAATGAAGAATCTGCAACTGGAATGAATTTTCAACAAAAAAAGATCATTTCTCAACAGATAATGTAATAGTACATATTGTAATCAATTTTTTTTTTATTTTCAATAAAAACAGTTCGGTTCAACCAAAAAAGACGAAAAAAGAGAATAATCTTGAACCAAACAATTGCATTTTTAACCAAGAAAAGATCAAATTTCTACCAAAAGTGGAAAAGTAGAATTTTTAAGTAAAAAAAAATTAATTTTCAACCAAAAAAAACGGGTTTTCTACAAAACGGTTTGATTTTGAACCCAAAAATATTAATTTCATAACAAAAGAATGAATTTTCGACTAAAGTAATGAATTTTTAATCAAGAATAAAATTAATTTTTATAAAGTAGTTCAACTTTCAACCCAAAAGTTGAATTTTCCAACCAAAAAGACGAATTTTCAGCCCATAAAGATTTTTCAGTCAAAAAAAAGTTTATCCAAATTGTTAAACTTTTAAACCAAACGACAAATCTATAAGATGGTTGAATTTTCAACCTAAAAATATAAGTGAGAACGAAATAGTTAATTTAAAAAAAAACAGGGTTTTTGTAACCTAAAGAGAGGAAATTTCAACCAAGATGATTAGTTTTCTACCAAAAAGATGAATTTTCAAATAAAAAAGACCAGTTTTCAACCAAAAATGGAAAATTGACCTCTCCAGTTGAAGAAATTAATTGTAAACCAAAAAAACGAATTTTCAAACAAATAATTAAATTTTTAATTGAAGAGAGAAAATTACGAATTTTCAGCAGAAGATACTTCATGGAAAACAAATTTTTTCAATAAAAAACAGTTCGCTTCAACCAAAAAAGACAAAAAAAAAATTATTGTAAACCAAACAATTGCATTTTTAACCAAGAAAAGATCAAATTTCTACCAAAAGTGGAAAAGTAAAAATTCAGTAAAAAAATTAATTTTCAACAAAAGAAAAATAAATTTTCACCAAAATAGACAAACTTTTAACCAGAGACACTTCTTCTCCTTTATGAATAATTTAACTTTTGGTCCGTTTTTTCAAGAAATTTATTTTTCTTTAAAAGTTTTTTTTTTTTAATTCAATTGTTTTGGTTGAAAATTGATTGTTTTTAGTAAAAAATTCTACTTTTTGGTCTAAAACTGATATATTTTGATGAAAATTTATTGTTTTTTTTTTTTGAAGAATGAATCTTCTTCGTTAAAAATTTATCATTTTTGGTTAAGAATTCAACGACTTTGGCCGTAAATAAACTTTTTTGTTGAAAATTTATATTTTCAGTATGAAAATTCAGCTGTTTTGTAGAAAATTCGTCTTTTTGGCTTGAAAATTAAACTTTTGGGTTGAGAATTTTTGTTGTTGAAAATTCAACTATATTGTTAAAGTTATCTATTCGGTAGAAAATTAATCTTCTTTATTGAGAATTCATCTTTTTTATGGAAAATTTAACGACTTTGTTGATAGTTAAATCCATTTGTTAAAAATTTACTTTTTGGTTGAAGATTCCAAATTTTAGTTGAAAATTCATGTAATTTGTTGAAAATTTGTCTTTTTTGATAGAAAATTAATCTTTTAAGATTAAAAAATAATTTTTTACCTGTAAATTAAACTATTCCAGTTTTGTTTGAAAATTGTAATTGTTCGCGTCTTCGAGACGCGTGGATTGATCTATTATAACGAACTTTTGATGACCATTCTTTAAAGTTCTTTAGCTCATTTTGAAGTTAAGCCTCAATAGTATTTTTTGAAATTGTTAAGATATTTTTTTATTTATCCCCTAGATTTTGCCCAAGGGTAAAAAAAATGAATTCTTAAAAAAGTAGTTCAACTTCGAATCCAGAAGTTGAATTTTCCAACCAAAAAGACGAATTTTCAACAAATAAAGATTTTTCAGTCAGAAGAAAGTTCATCCAAATTGTTAAACTTTTAAGCTAAAAGACAACTTTTCTATAAAACGGTTGAATTTTCAACCCAAAAATATGAATAAGAACAAAAAAGTTAATTTTCAAACAAACAGGTTCATTTTTAACCTGAAAAGAGGAAATTTCTACCAAGAATATTAGTTTTCTACCAAAAAGATAAATTTTCAAATAAAAAAGATGAATTTTCAACAAAAAATGGAAAATTCAGCTCTTCAGTTAAAGAGATTAATTTTAAACAAAACAAAAAAACAAATTTTCAACAAAAGAATTAAATTTTTAATTAAAGAGATAAAATGACGAGTCTGCAACTGGAATGATTTTTCAACAAAAAAAGATAATTTCTCAACAAATAATGTAATAGTAGATATTTCAATAATTTTTTTTTTCAATAAAAAACAGTTCGGATCTAACAAAAAAGACCGAAAAAACAGAATAATTTTCAACCAAACAATTGCATTTTTAACCAAGAAAACATCATATTTCTATCAAAAGTGGAAAAGTCGAATTATTCATAAAAAAAAAAATTAATTTTCAACAAAAAAAAAACGATTTTCTACAATATCGTTTGATTTTTAACCCGAAAATATTAATTTTCTAACAAAAAGATGAATTGTCGACTAAAATAATGAATTTTTAACAAAAACGAAAATTAATTTTTATAAAATAGTTCAACTTGCAACCCAGAAGTTGAATTTTCCAACCAAAAGACAAATTTTCTATAAGACGGTTGAATTTTCAACCCAAAATTGTAAGTGAAAACAAAAAAGTTAATTTTCAAAAAACCAGGGTTATTTTAACCTAAAAAGAGGAAATTTCAACCAAGAAGATTAGTTTTCTACCAAAAAGATGATTTTTCAAATAAAAAAGATCAGTTTTCAACCAAAAATTGAAAATTTACCTCTTCAGTTAAAGAAATTAATTATAAACCAAAAAAAAAACTAATTTTCAACCAAAAAATTAAATTTGTAATTAAAGAGAGAAAATGACGAATTTTCAGCAGAAGAAAAAAAATTTTTTCAATAAAAAACAGTTCGGTTCAATCAAAAAAGACAAAAAAGAAGAATAATTTTAAACCAAACAATCGCATTTCTAACCAAGGAAAGATCAAATTTTTACAAAAAAAAATTAATTTTCAACAAAAAAAAAACTAATTTTGACCAAAATAGTCAAATTTTTAACCAGAGAAACTCCTTCTTTTTGAATAATTTATCTTTTTGTCCATTTTTTCAAGAAATTTCCCCTTTTTCTCGTTTTTTCGCAAAAATGTTAACTGAATTAAAATAATCCAAAAAGAAAATCCAACTATTTTTTTTCAAAAGTTAATTTTTTTGAATTCAAATGTCTACTATTATATTTTTGGTTCAGAAGTAATCTCTTTTGGTTAAAAATTCGACTATTTGGTTTAATATTTAACTATTTTGATGAAAATTCGCTTCTTTTAGTTGAAAATTAATTTTCTCATATGAAAATTCAACGTATCTATTTTTGGTTGAAAATTGATCGTTTTTAGTAAAAAATTCTACTTTTTGGTTGAAAACTGATGTATTTTGATGAAAATTTGTTCTTTCTTTTAATAAAAAATGAATCTCCTTGGTTGAGAATTTATCGTTTTTGGTTAAACATTCAACGACTTTGGCCGTAAATGAACTTTCTAGTTGAAAATTTATATTTTCAGATTAAAAATTCAACGTTTTGTTGAAAAATCATCTTTTTGGATTTAAAATTCCTCTTTTATGGTAAAAATGGAAATTTTACCTTTTCAGTTGAAGAAATTAATTTTAAACCAAAAAAAAAAAAAAACTTAAAGAAAAAATTAAATTTTTAATTAGATAGATAAAATGACGAATCTGCAACTGGAATGAATTTTCAACAAAAAAAGATCATTTCTCAACGAATAATGTAATAGTAGATATTTCAATAATTTTTTTAAATATTTTTAATAAAAAACAGTTCGGTTCAACCAAAAAAGACAAAAAAACAGTTTGTTTTTTAAATTTAAGAGATAAAATTATGAATCTGCAACTGGAATGAATTTTCAAC
>CAKNYM010048271.1:89629-102639 GCA_932195095.1 Andricus curvator
AAAAAAATCAATTTTTAACAAAGTAGTTCAACTTTTACTCAATTAGCTAAATTTTCTATTAAAATTATGAATCTTTAACTGAAATAGTTAAATTTTAAGTTAAAAAAATTAATTTTTAAATAAATAAAAACAAATTTTCAAACAAATAGTGAAACTTTCAACTAAAAAAGAAAAATATACAACCAATTGGATGAAAAAGTTCAATTTTCAGAAAAAAATCGATAAACAAAAAAAAAACGAATTTTCAAAAAAATAGTCTTTTCGACCCAAGAGATGAATTTCCAACTAAAATTATCAATTTTCCAATTAGAAAAAAATATTTTAAAATAGACAAATTTTTAACCAAAGAGGCGAATTTTCAACAAATACAGATTTTTCAGCAAAGAAAAAAAAGTTCATCCAAATTGTTGAACTTTCAACTCAAAAGACGAATTGGCTTTGAATTTTCAACACGAAAATATGAATTTTCAACAACAAAAATTAATTTCCAACGACAAGTGGAAAAGTTACATTTTCAGATAAAAACTTAATTTTCAACAAAAAAAAACAACAAATTTTCAACAAAATAGGTAAATTTTCGACCAAAGAGATGAACCTTAAACCAAAAGAATAAATTTTTAGCAAAGTAGTTCAACTTTTACTCAAGCAGCTAAATTTTCTATTAAAATTATGAATCTTTAACTGAAATAGTTAAATTTTTAGTTACAAAAATTAATTTTTAAATAAATAAAAAAAAATTTTCAAACAAATAGTGAAATTTTCAACTAAGACAAAAAAGTTTCCAACCAATTGGATGAAAAAGTTAAATTTTTAGAAAAAAATTAAAAAACCAAAAAAAACGAACTTTCAACAAAATAGTCTTTTTGACCAAAGAGATGAATTTTCAACTAAAATGATCAATTTTCCAATTAAAAAAAAAAAAATTTAAATAGAGAAATTTTCAACCAAAGAGAGAAATTTTCAACAAATACAGATTTTTCAGGGAAGAAAAAAAAGTTCATCCAAATTGTTGAACTTCCCACCCAAAAGACGAATTGGCGTTGAATTGTCAACACGAAAATATGAATTTTCAACAAAAATTCATTTTCAACGTAAAGTAGAAAAGTTACATTTTCAGTTAAAAATTTAATATTCAGCAAGAAAAACAACAAATTTTCAACCAAACAGGTAAATTTTCGACCAAAGAGAAAAACCTTAAACCAAAAAAATCAATTTTTAACAATGTAGTTCAACTTTTACTCAAGCGCTAAATTTTCTATTAAAATGATGAATCTTTAACTGAAAATTTTTAGTTGAAAAAATTAATTTTTAAATAAATAAAAACGAATTTTCAAACAAATAGTGAAGCTTCCAACTAAAACAAAAAAATGTCCAACCAATTGGATAAAAAAGTTCAATTTTCAGGAAAAAATCAATAAACAAAAAACGAATTTTCAACAAAATAGTCTTTTCGACCCAAGATATGAATTTTTGATCCAAATTGAACCAAAATTATCAATTTTCCAATTTAAAAAAAAATGATAAATAGACAAATTTTCAACCAAAGAAACGAATTTCCAACAAATACAGATTATTTAGCGAAGAAAAAAAAGTTCATCCAAATTGTTCAACTTTGAACCCAAAAGACGAATTGGCTCTAAAACAGTTGAATTTTCAACAAGAAAATATGAATTTTCAACCACAAAAAATCATTTTTAACCAAAAGTGGAAAAGTTACATTTTCAGTTAAAAACTTAATTTTCAACATAAAAAACACAACAATTTTTCAACAAAATAGGTAAATTTTAGACCAAAGAGATGAAACTTAAGGCAAAAAAATAAATTTTTAACAAAGTATTTCAACTTTTACTCAAGTAGTTAAATTTGCTATTCAAATTATGAATATTTAACTGGAATAGTTAAATTTTTAGGAAAAAATTAATTTTTAAATAAATAAAAACGAATTTTCAAACAAATAGTGAAACTCTCATCTACAAAAGAACCAAGGATGGAAAATTTTAATTTTCAGAAAAAAATGAATTTTCAGAATTATAGTTGAATTTTCAGTTAAAAGCTTAATTTTTAACAAAAAAAAAAGAGAATTTTCAACAAAACAGGTAAGTTTTTAAGCAAAGAGATAAAACTACAACCAAAAAAAAATTCAATTTTAACAAAGTAGTTCAACTAGTTAAATTTTAAATCAAAATGATGAATCTTTAATTGAAATAGTTTAATTTTTAGTTAAAAAATTAATTTTAAAATTAAAAAAAAAATAATTTTCAGCCAAAGAGTTTTAATTTTTAATTAAAATGATGAATCTTCAACAAAAAATGCTTTTTAATAAAGTGATTCAACTTTCACCCCAATAGTTGAATTTTCAATTTAAAAAAATAAATTTTCAACCAAAAATGGAATAGTATCATTTGCAGTTAAAAAAACATTTTTTAACCAAAACCAATAGAAAAAGAGTTTTCAACAAATTAGTGAAACTTTTAACAAAACAGTTGAATTTTCAGCCAAAAAATGGCTTTTTAACAAAATTGGTAAATTTGCAAGCAAATAATAAAATTTTTAACTAAAAATATAATTCTCAGGAGGAAGCAACTAAAAAAAATATAAAAAGAAATATAAAAGTATTTTTTTTTTATAAATAAACGATAATAATTTTAAGAAATATCGTTCCTGACGGCGAGGCAAGAAATTGAGTGAATTTTTTTTAAGTGGTTTAGTCTTAAAAAGTTTTTTTTAAGTGGTTTAGTCTAAAAAGTTATAATTGGATTCTTCACATGAATATTTTAGTTTTGCATTATTTTTCAGATGCGTTTGTCAAAAAAAAAAAATAAAAATAATAGAGACAATATTTTTAAACGTAGTAATTTGTTTTCTGGTTTGAAGTTTATTTCAAAGTCAATGGTTTTAGGATCACCTTAGGTTAAGTATAATGCTAATTAATCGCAGACCTCGTAAATCACGCAAACTTCTCATAAATCATTTTCTTAAATATTCATTTATACGAAGTACATAAGTAAAAAATTACATTTTTATCATATTCTATGATTTTTGCTCATCTTGAGGAAATTAGTACATTAATATTTGCAATTTAAATGTCAATCTATACCTAAAACAATGCATAAAAATTTTCAAAAAATTAACATAATCATTTTAACAATTCGGTATATTAAAAATTGTTGTTAAATGAATTAAGTCGATTCCAGAATTCACAGCCCAAAATGATTTCGAAATAAAAAAGTTGTGTCGAAATATATTGGTTTTTTAGCAAAATAGTTACATTTTAAACAACAAAAGGGATGAATTTTCAATAAAAAAGTTGAGTTTTCAACATTAAATGTCGAATTTTTCAGAAAAATTTAAATTCCAAAAAGATGCATTTTCAACAGAAAGGTTTATTTTCAACAAAAAAGGTGAATTTTTAACCAAATAGTGAATTTTAAGCCAAATAGTTGAATTTTCAAGCCAAAATGACGAATTTTTTAAAAATACATTCGAATTTTCAAGAAGAAGTTAAATTTTCAATAAAAAAAAGCTCATTTTCAACCAAGAAAGATGAATTCTCAACGAAAAATATAATAGTTGATACTTAAACCAAAGAATATTTTTATTTTTAAACAAAAACAGTTTAAATAACGATAAAAGACGAATTTCCAACAAAATACATGAATTTTCAATAAAAAATGTTTAATTTCAACCCCCCCCCCCCCCCAAACGAATTTTCAACATAATAGTTAAATTTTAAATAAAAAAATGAATTCTCAACGATTTTTCAGAATACAGTTGAATTTTCAATTAACAAATTAATTTTCAGCAGAAAAAGATGAAGTTTCGATTAAAAACATAATACTTGATATTTCAGGCCAAAAAGATTTTGATTTTATATCCAAAACAGTTTAATTCAACTACAAAAAAAAATTTTTAAACAAAATACATGCATTTTCAACTAAACAGATGAATGTTCAGTCAAAAAAATTAAATTTCAACTACAAAAAAAAATTTAAACAAAATAGTGGAATTTTTTATCAAACATTTGAATTTTCAAGCCAAAGAAGACGAATTCTCAACGATAAATTTAATAGTTGATATTTCAAACAGAAAATATCTTTATTTTAAATCAAAAAGAATTTAATTCAACAAAAATAGGACAATTTTCTAACAAAATAAAATAATTTTCAACCAAACGCTCGCAAGTTTGAGCGCGCCTGGCGCGCGCGATTGTTGGCTCTCGCGCTTCGCGCTAGATAATGTATTTACCTCGCGCTACGCTCTTGGTCTTTGTATTTCTCCCACATTTGTGCACATACCTTTTAAAATTAAAGGTCAAAGCATCGACTGCTGTAATTTGGTGATTGTGAATTCTCTTTTGTTAAAACTCCTTCCGCTTTAACGAACACATTCTCATCACGTATCTCGTGCTTCGCACTCAATTTTGTCGACAATGCGAACTTTTCTACATTATGTTCAACTCTATTATATAAAATTAATAAAAATTAATGGAATGAAATAAATAAAATTTAATGCAAAATGAGAAAAAATATTAAAGTAATCATGATAAATAAGACTTGTACTTTATGTTGCGAAATCTGAATAACAATAAAATACATCAAAAAAATACAAAATAAAATACAAAGTAAGAATAATATACATTTGATATAAAAGTGTTGAACATAATGTAGAAAAGATCACATTTTGAACAAAATCAAGTGCGAAGCACGAGATACGTGATGAGAATGAGTTCGTTAAAGCCGAAGGAGTTTTAACAGAAGAGAATTCACAATCACCAAATTGCAGTAGTCGATGCTTTGACCTTTAATTTTAAAAGGTCTGTGCACAAATGTGGGGGAAATACAAAGACCGAGAGCGTAGCGCGAGGTAAATACATTATCTAGCGCGAAGCGCGAGAGCCAACAATCGCGCGCCCTAGGCGCGCTCGAACTTGGGAGCGTTTGGTTGAAAATTATTTTATTTTGTTAAAAAATTGTACCCTTTTTTTTTATTAAATTCTTTTTGATTTAAAATAAATATATTTTTTGTTTGAAATATCAACTATTACATTTATCGTTGAGAATTCGTCTTCTTTGGCTTGAAAATACAAATGTTTGATAACAAATTCAACTATTTTATTGAAAAATTTGTTGCAGTTGAAATTTAATTTTGTTGACTGAAAATTCATCTATTTAGTTGAAAATGCATGTATTTAGTTTTAAAAAAATGAGATGAGAATGTGTTCGTTAAAGCCGAAGGAGCTTTAACAAAAGAGAATTCACAATCACAAATTAAAGCTGTCGATGCTTTGTCCTTTAATTTTAAAAGGCCTGCGCACAAATGTGGGGGAAATACATTATCGAGCGCGAAGCGCGTTAACCAACAGTCGCGCGCCCTAGGCGCGCTCAAACTTGCGAGCGAAGCAAGCCGCGCGCTATGAGAATGTGCCTGCGCAGCGAACAGATTTTTTTAAAAATATATTTTTATAACAAGAGTTTATAAAAAATGTGTAGCTCTTTTTTGGATGAGCAACTTTTGTCAATTCCTTTTTTTCGCAGCTTGTGTCGTTTGTCAAAAAATTAAATTTTTTAATTTTTATTTTTACGAATAAAACAAAAGTAGTTTGTGTCGTTTGTCGAAAATTTAAGTTTTTGTTTAAATTTTATTTTTCTCGAATAAAACAAAAACTACGTGTCCTACGAAAAAGTGATTGCCAACAAATTTGCACATCTTTTTTGAGTGCATAATTTTTGTCGAATCATCTTTTTTTATATCTTGCATAGTTTGAGCGCAAAATGGAATTTTTTATTTTTCATTATTTTTTGTACGATCAAAATTTGAATTTTCGATTTTTCAAGAAAATTAAAATAGTTGCTATAATAATATTGTAAGGCTTTGAAGAAATCCTCGATAGTCAGTTTTCACATAAAAACAATACCTTCTCATTATGATGAGAATGTAATAAAAAAAATTAAAAAAAAAAAAGTTTCATGTATTAAATTAAATAGTTTAATTGTTGATTATATTACAGGAAATTATCATCAATTAATTAGAAACAAAAACTCGATTTTTTTGAGCCAACATTTTTGTCAAAACTATCAAAACTTTGTTATAACAACGAAATAATGTATTTTCAAAAATCCAGAAAAAAGGTTTTTTTTTAAGTTTTTCAGTACAAAAATCACTTGAGCGAAATCTAGAGAATTTTTTGCAAATATTTAAAAAAAATTCCTCAAATAAACTCTTAATAACCTTAACCTACTATTGGAAAATTGAATTATAAGCTTATCAACTGCGCCTGGAAAAAATCACGTTTGCGTAACAACGACGTACATATGAACATGCTGACTTGGTTATCTGGCCTTGAACTTTAACTGGTTCACTAATGGACTGCACTGCATTAATAAACTATAATTAACGAATGATATAAAAAAATTTCGAATGATATACAAATTTTTTTCAACAAAACTGTTGTTGAATAAACAAAAGTTTTGTAGAAAAAATTTTTTTGAAACAACAAAAACAATCCGATTGGGAAAATTTGTATAACATGATGCTAATTATAATCAGTGTTTTATCATTTTTAATTTTATGTGCATACATCTTTGCTTAATTTGACGATAAAAACATAAAACAAGGTGAGCCTCATAATAATTGAAATCTAAATAAAAAAATCAGATATCTAGTTACCTTCCTTTTTCCGAAGTGGAAAGAACCTATAAATGTCTTTATTTGAAGATGTTACCCTTGTACCAAGTGCATAAAGATATGGATATAAAATATCTATTCAATGTAAATATTTACAGATTTATCATATTCGAGGTGAAATTAAAAAAAAAAGGATTTTTAACAAGGAGACACTATGCTCTGTCCTCATTCCTTGAAAGAAAAACCATGCTCAACAAACATAATGAAGCTATAAAATAAGCATTTGTATTTTTTCTATACTAAATCAAACATTTTAAATAATAAAACTTTTTTCTGTCATCCTTGGAAAATATTTACAACTTCCATAATTTACAAAAATAAATTATAAACTTAAAGCAAAAGTTGTTTTTAAAAAAAAAGCATTGTCCTCTTCTGTTTGGTTTTGAACCACACGAATATCTTTTCTACACAAAGAGATTTGGCAAAAAGATTAAGTAAGTTTGTCACAAAAAAATAATTTTTGATGCAAAAAGATTTATTTTGCGACAATTGGAAATCCTCTTGAATTTATGAAGAAATTCCATTTGTGTCAAAAACATCCTTTTGCTACAAAATGACATTATTATATTACCCAAACATTTCATTGATTTGATTTATTCAATAATTAAAAGTTTAATCATATAAATAATAATACGTACAGTTTATTTTTGTTTCAAACTAAAATATTCATTTCCTCTTCAAAATAAATTAATCTTTCCTAGAATAAATTTCGAGAAACAAGTTACAGTAGACGTATGCAAATATGTAAATTTCTGGTTATTAAGGCAATAAAATTTTCCATGCAGCAAAGTATGGCCTTGTCTAGGTTCACCGAAAGTCGATGAACGCAGAATAAATATTTTCGATGAGTCTAAACACTTCACTTCACTTCCTTTTTTTTTTTTTTTAGAAATTTGCATTCAATCTGACGTCAAAGCTTGGGAAGATACACGGAAAATATGTTTTTTGCATCGTCATGGAAGAGTTTTAAAAAATCGGTCAAAACTTTTGGTTTTTTCCGTCAAAGTTCTTTTTTTGCGATTAATATCTTAAACGGAACTAATAATTTCTTATGTAAAAAAAAATGAAACTGAATACTTGTATACATTTTTTTATTGGTGACACTCAGATATAGTTAAAGGGCATCTTTTCTGGTTTTTCAAAATATATTTTTAATTCATTAAAGTATTACAATTCGGAAAAAGATTTGTCAATTATGGTATTTTTTTAACTTTCTTCATGCGTCAAACGCATGTTCAGAAAAAACTGCACGTTTTAGATTATAATATCTATACTGAGAAAAGTATGCGTTTGTTTAACAAAAATTTGACCCTGTATTGATGTGTTTAAGTTCAACAAAGAATTTTATTTAAACTTTTTTTTTGATTGCTTGAATCAAACATTTATCTAGGATACTTTTACATTTTCTCATAAGATGAAATTTAAAATTTAAAAAATGCTTTATTTAAAAAACAAAGAGAGAAAAATCATGGAAGTAATTTCGATTAGAACAATACAATAAGTCAAAATAAAATAAACTCACCTCTTTATAGATCAAGTTTCCAAAATAATAAAAGATGAAAAACTTGTTGAATTTTGTAGAATTGGGCTTTTGTACTATTTTCAAAAATGAAAGCACTGCATTAGAAAAATTTTGAAAATTGTCTTGAAATCAGTCGACTTGGTCGATACGGCGCGAGAGCGGATTACGAACTGCCGGGTTTTCCGCCGACCAACTTACAACTCTTTGGTAATTGATGTAAAGTAGAAACTTCCCTTCCGCATCAGTTTCAACACTTTTACACTACATAAATAAATACGAAAGACGGCGACTTACTTTTAACATATGTCTGCGAAAATAAGTGGATTCAGAATACGAGAGGTGGGGCAGAGATCCCCACCTTCAAATAAAATCAACTACTTTCAATTGTTTCTTTTTTTTTACATAAATGCAGAATGCAACCTGTGTTTTACACGTTTTCTCTTCTCAGATATGAACTGTTTGTGAGGCATTCTTTCTAAATCCGAAATAATAGAAATTTTTCTATTAGGTAGGGTGACCAGATTTCTGTTTCACCAAACCGGGATACAAATCGCAAAATGAAAAAAATTTCAACAGGAAAAAAATTTTATTTAGAAATTTGTTATCAAACGATTCATGAATTCATGAAAAATTGATTTAACAGTGGTTGCTCACGTCTTTTTTTATATTTATGAAAAGCATATCAGCGGTAACTACTAACTATGTTGTAAATAATGGAAACTTGTTATTTTTCCCAAAAAAGGAAATAAATTTAAGAATTTTAATTTAAATTAAAATCAAATTCAAAATCCTATTTAACGTCCTATACTCTAGTAAATGTATAGAATTCCTAGAAAAACCTTTTTCTTAAAAAAAAGTGAATAAAGAAGAAATAAATTAAAAAAAGGAAGGGGATTTGGTTGGTTGCCTTCTCATTTTTCTTTCCTCTTTTTTTTGTCAACAAACAAACAAACAAACAAATTTTTTTTTTTTTTTAATTTTTTTTTTAATTACAATATAATTGCTGAAAAAAAAGAATCCAACGACCAAATTTGGGCAACCACCATAAAATGCTCCTACTGTAATTAAAAAAAAACCTTTTTCTTAAAAAAAACAAAATAAATAAAGAAGAAAGAAATGAAAAAAAGAAGGAAGGAGATTTGTTTGGCTGCCTTCTCATTTTTCTTTCCTCTTTTTTATTTTTGACAACAAACAAATTTTTTTTTTTTTTAATTTTTTTTTTAATTACAATAGAATTCCTGAAAATGAAAAAAAATCCAACGAACAAATTTGGACAACCACCATAAAATGCTCCTCTTGTAATTAAAAAAAAACTTGTTCAAAAAAAAAAAATAAAGAAATAAATAAAGAATGAAATGAAAAAAAGAAGGAAGGAGATTTGTTTGGTTGCCTTCTCATTTTTCTTTTCTCTTTTTTATTTTGGACAACAAAAATTTTTTTTTTTTTAATTTTTTTTAAAATTATAATAGAATTCCTGAAAATAAAAAAAAAGAATCCAACGAGCAAACCAACCACCATAAAATGCTCCTATTGTAATTTAAAAAAATCTTTTTCTTAAACAAAAAAATAAATAAAGAAGAAAGAAATGAAAAAAGTAGGAAGGGGACTTGGTTGGTTGCCTTCTCATTTTTCTTTCCTCTTTTTCATTTTTGTAAAAAAAAAAAAAAAAAAAATTTTTTTTTAATTACAATAAGGGCATTTTATGGTGGTTGTCCAACTTTGGTTGTTGAATTCTTGTTTTCATTTTCAGGTATTCTATACATTAAATAAGGAACTGTAGGAAAATGTTTTTTTTCACGTTCGGTATTTCGACAAAAACCGGGACATTTCACTACAAACCGGGACTTTAAAAAAATTGTTCTTTATTTATTAAAAATTCATCTGTTTTAGTACAACTTTCATCTTTCTTGGATAAGAATTCAACTATTTGGTAGAGAATTCAACAATTTTGTTAAAAAGTCATCCTTTTTGGGTAAAAATTCGTCTTTTTGGATTTAAAATTCAATTTTTCTCGTAGAAACTTATTTCTTGATTAAAAATTCATATTTTGATCGTGAAAAGTCAACTAAAATCTTTTTTAACAGAAAATTCAAATATTTTTTTTAATTTATCTTTTTGATTTATAAATTCATCCGCTTTGGTAGAAGTATCTTTTTGTTATGAAAATGCAACTGATTGGTTAAAAATTATTCTTCTTTCCTTGAGTATTCAACTATTTTATTTGAAAGATTTGGTTGAATCACTTAGTTAAGAAATCATTTTTTTTTTGTGAAGAGTTATATTTTTGGTTGCAAATTCATCTCTTTGCTTAAAAGTTTAACTATTTTGTATAAAATTAATCTTTTTAAATTGAAAATTCAACTACTTGGGTAAAAGTTAAACTACATTCTTAAAAATTTATTTTTTTGATTGAAGGCTTATGTCTTTGGTTAAAAACTTAACTGTTTAGTGGAAAAGTCTTTTTTTTTTTGGTTTAAAATTAATGTTTTAACTGAAAATGTAACTTTTCCATTTTTTTAAGATTGATCTTTTTTAGTTGAAAATTCTCCTTTTTTGGTAAAAAAAAAAAAAATTTCTTGGTTTAAAATTTCGTTTTTGTTGGGAAAAAATGCATCAGTTTCGTGGAAAAATAATTTTTTGCTGAATTCATATTTTTTGTTTGTAAATTCAATTTTTGTAGAGGAAATTCGTCTTTTGGCTTGAAGATTCAACAATTTAGGTAAAATTTTCTTTCTTTAGTGAAAAATCTTTATATGTTGAAAATTCGTCTTTTTGGTTTGAAAAAACTTTTTTTTTTTGTAAAATTTAATGTTTTTTGATTGAAATATAAACTATGACACTTTTTTTTCTTAGTGGAAAATTATACCATTTTGTTGAAAATTTATTTTAATTTTACTGAAAATTTAACTATTCTATTTTTATTTGAAAATTTATCTGTTTTAGGTGAAAATTCAACTCTTTGTTGATAATCAGTCTTTTTTTGGTAGAAGAGTTCTCTCATTAGTTGAAACTTCATCTTTCTGGTTGAAAATTTATTTCTTTGGTTAAAAATTTATTTCTTTGGTTGAAAATATAACTATTTTGTTAAACATTCGTTTCTTTTTTGTTTGAAAATTTATTTGACTAACTGAAAATTTAACTATTTTATTTTTGGTAGAAAATTTATCTTTTCAGTTGAAAATTCATGAATTTGGTTAAAAATTAAATTTTTTTTAGTTGAATATTCATCATTTTAGTTAAAAATTCAATTTAACTATTCCATTTTTTGTGGAAAATTTACCTTTTTTAATAGAAATGTAATTTTTTGTTAAAAAATTATCTGTTTTGTAGAAATTTAACTATTCTATTTTTTTTGTTAGGAATTCATTTATTTGGTTGAAAAAAAAACTGTTTAGTAGAAAATTTATTTTTGTTGCTGATAGAAAATTCATGTTTTAAGTTGAAAATTCCACTATTTTGTCAAAAATTCATATTTTTGGATTAAAATTCATCATTGTGATTAAAAATTAATTTCTTTGGTTAAAAATTTGTTTCTTTTTAGCTGAAAATTAATTAACTTGGCTGAAAACTCGTTTTTTTGTTTAAAATTTATTTTATAACTGCAAATTGAACTATTATATTCTTGGTTTGTAAATTTATCTTTTTTATTTGAAAATTTATATATCTTATTGAAACAGTGTCTTTTTTGGTAGAAAATTCATCTTTTGGGTGTAAAATTGAATTATTTTATTGAGAATTCATTTTTTTGTTTGAAAATAGGTTGTTGGAACTGAAATTTGAATTTTATTTTTTGTTTAATAAAACCATTTTTTTGCATGAAAAAAACAATTTTGTTGAAAATTCGTTTTTTTTTTTGTTGAACATTTAGTTTTCTAACATTTTAACTATTTTAATTTTGGATGTGAATTGATCTTTTTCAGATGATAATTCATGTACTTCGTTGAAACTGTGTCTTTTTTAGTGAAAAAATAATCTTTTGGGTTGAAAATTCAGCTAACTAGTTGTTTAAAAGTTCATATTTTTGATTGAAGATTCATCATTTTAGTTGAAAATTCATTTCTTTGGTTGAAAATTTATCTTTTTGACTTGAAATCACAACTAAAAAGTGTTTTAAAAATATTTAGAAACAAAATTTATTTTGCATTAGAATTTAGAAATTGGGATATTGTAGATATTTTGTTGAAATATATCAATTACTACATTTTTTATTCAGAATTTATCTTTTTTGGAATGAAAATTTAATTACTTGGTTGAAAGTTAAACTCATTGGTTAAAAATGAATGTTTTGTCGTTGAAGATTCATAATTTCAATTGAAAATTTATTTCTTTGTTCGAAAAATGAGCTTTTCGGCGAAAATTCGGTGTTTCTTTGTCTGAAGATTAATTTTTTTAAACTGAAAATGTAACTATTCCAGTTGAATATTCCATCAATTTAGTTCAAAATTCGTCTCTTTCATTGAGCATTAATTTTTTTAACTCAAAATTTAACTTTTCAATTTTTGGTTGAAAAATTATCATTTTCAGTTGAAAATTCGCCTTTTTTGATAAAAATTAATCTTCTTCGTTGAAAATTGACCTTTTTGGTTGAAAATTTACTTATTCCAGATAAAGATTCACCATTTAAGTTAAAAATGCATCTTTTTGGTTTAAAATTGAACTATTTCAGCTCAAGATTCATCATTTTAGTTAAAAATTCATCACTTTGTTAGAAAATGTAACTATTTTTTTTGAAAATTAATTATTTTTATTGAAAGTTATATTTTTACATTCTCATCTAGAGAAGGTATTAGATTTGTGTAAAATT
>CAKNYM010048272.1:0-30654 GCA_932195095.1 Andricus curvator
GGGTTCATTATTTCAAAACGACAGAAATTTGAGTACGAATAGCTGGATTTTCGTGTAGACATACCCATATTCGTACCGAAATTACGGTACACGTAGACACTTCCTTTTTTTAAGAAAAAAATTCTAAGCTCCATATTTATGATAAATTGTAAATGTTCTGAAAAATTTACATTTGATGTCATTCTGAATCGTTTTAAAATAGTCTGAAACACCTGAAAAGCAAAAGTTTACACGAAAGTTTAAAAACATTTGTTATTAAAAAAATTTTCGCAGTACGCGATAAAATTTCTAAGTTCCGTCGATGCAAATTTTAAATGCTCATTAAAAATTACATTTTATGTCATTATCAAAAGTTTTAAAATGGCCTAAAACGCAAAAAAAAAACATAATATTACACGAAGAAAAATTAGTTAAAGTGGGCGCAAAAAAAAATTTGTAAAAAAAATTGTTTTAAAAAGGGTTGAAAAAAATGTTTGAGAAAAATGGTTTAGAAGACAAATTTTGAAAAAAAAATTGTTGTAAAAAAAAATTGTAAACAAAAAATTAAAGGGTTTCAGCCCGGGGATACGAAATCCTAAAAATTGTAATCGGTTTAAATTATTTATTTTTAAATTATTTCATTTATATTCCCGTTAACAGTTAATTTATTTTACATCTACATGATGCCGCATAGTATTAAAAAAATTAATGTGAAAAAAAAGTTAAAGAATTGTTTTTTTTTCAACTGCTTTGAGCTGTACCTTATGAGGATGGTTTTTTCATTGACTTTCAATTCTGTAGGTATAGAGTAATGGGTAAGACTCCCGACTGATAGGCGATAGATTCAGGTATAGATGTAGGTTCGAAACCTCGTAGCGTTAGAAATTTTATTTGTAATATAATGTTAAAAAATGTAATATATGTATTCATTCTAAGCAGGATAATTAACATCTATAGTCAAAATACTCGCAATAAATTATTATTTATTTTTTGAATACCTATTTTTCGTTGGTTAAACAACGCTTCTTCTCAATGTTGGGCCAACTTTGAAAACCAATGGTATGCCAACCTTGTATTCCGCGGTTGGCTCAACCATGACAACTATTGTTGGCCCAACTGTGTAAAATAGGGACGGCATGCGTTATCATTACGCTGGTTGGCCCGACCATTGGCTCACAAAGTTGGGCCGACCTTACAAAGGTTGGGCCAACCATGGCCCGACCGACAATTCGCACCTGGGTATGATATCGCGATCTTTGATATTACAGGGATCACAGCGTAAAAGTATCTCAAAAAAGGGGAAATAGGGTGGTTTTCGCACGAAAAAGGGGAAAATAGGGGAAAGATTAAACATTTATTTTCATATGTCGAAAAGAACAAACAACCTTTTCTTAAGAAATGTTACATTTTTAAATAACTTTTAATAATTTTTCAACGATTTCTGTCATTAAAGATTTATTTGTAAAAATTGGATATACTTAGATCGTTGGAAACCCATCCAAAGTGGAATAAAAAAGTCCGGGAAAAAGTAACATTAGTTAAATACACAATTTTGATATGTTTGACATCGTTCTCATAAATATTTCTTTCCAAGATTTGTCACTTCATCCTTACTATAATTAATAATTTCAATGTAAATTTAAAACAATTGAAATCGGTTAATATCTTCTGCTCTCTTTCTTAAATTTACAATTAAACAATTTTTTTTTAATTAAAAAAAAAATTTGCCTTATTGCAAATTTTTGGAAAATATACAAAAACATGTTTCTTGGATTGATTCGAACCTGAAATTGAGTCACCTTGAACCATAGAAACATGTTATTATTTTTTATCCATGGGAAACAGTTTTTTCATGGTGTTTATAACGTTCGAAAATCGCAAAAAAGAATATGAAATCCCAAAAATCCTAATTCACGACAAACATTTTTTTCCGAAAAATAAAAAAATGTTTCTTTGGTTCAAGCTGAATAAATTTCAATTTCGAAATATTCAACTTTTTTTTAAATGTGTGCATATGACTCAATCCAAAAAAAAACATGTTTTTGCACATTTTCAAAAAAATTGTAACTGAGCAAGAAATTTATTTTTAACTTTCGCAATTTTAAATTTTTAACGAGTAAGATAATTTTTGAACAAAATAGTTGAATTGTTGAATTAAGAACAAAAGTTTTTAAACAAAAATCGAATAGTTATGTTTTCGTTTCAAAAAATTAATTTTCAATTGAAAAAACTGAATTTTCTACCAAATTGTTGAATTTTCTACAATGCAGTTGATTTTTCACCACGAAAATATGAATTAATAATAAAGAAGTTAATTTCCAACCAAACATTACAATTGTTAGTTAAAAAACCTACTTTTTAAAAAACAAGAAAAAACATTAACTAAAATGATGAATTTTTAACTAAGAAATGAATTTTTAACAAAGTTGTTAAAAAATCACCAAACTATTGAATTTTCCAGAGAAAATTCAAATTTTCTACAAAACAGTTGAATCTTTAACCGAAAAACACGAATTTTCAACAAGAGTTTTCAACCAAAAAAGATTTTTTAGCCAATGAAGAAAAAAAATTGTATTCAAAATGTCGATTTTTAAGCAAGAAGATTATTTTCCTACAAAAAAAGGACGAATTGTTAACAGATTACATAATTTTTTAACCAAATATTTGAATTTTCAAAATAAAAAAGATCAACTTTGAACCAAAAATGGAGTTGCTACATTTTCATTTCAAGAAACTAATTTTCAAATGAAAAAAAAAACAATTTTCTACCTATTTATTGAATTTTCGTGCCAAAAAAAGTACTTTCTATAATACACTCGAATTTTTAACTCAAAAATATAAGCTTTCAATACAAAAAATAATTGTCAATCAAAAATTGCAATTTTCAGTTTGAAAAAGTGCATTTTTAACAAAGTAGTTTGATTTTCAACCAAAAAGACAGCTTTTCAACAAAATAAATATATTTTCAACCAAATAGTTACATTTTTAACTAACTTTCTGCCAAAAAATATAACTTTTGAACGAAATTTGAACATGCAACCAAATAGTTGAATTTCCAACTAAAAAAGATCAATTTGCAAACACAAATGGAATAGTTCAATTGTGAGTTTAAAAAAATTAATTTTTAACAAAAAAAGTTTCAACAATAGTTAAATTTTCAAGTAAAAATTTAAAAAAATTAAAAATTTCTCAAGTTAGAACATTTAAAATTGTAGTTGATGAGTTTGGAATATTCCATTTTTTAATTAGGTATTTAACTTTGTATATTTCAACTAAAATGTATTCATCTTCTAATACTTATTTTAAAAGTAATATATATTTTGTAACTGCTCCAATTTTATATTGGATAATAATTTCTGTCGGCAGTTTTCACATTTTCAACTTGCTTTAAAATGTTTCATCTTCAAATTTGTTTAAGAGCATTTATTTTTAATGGTCTGAACTTGGAACGTGTACCTTATTTATTCATAAATAATTTATTTATGTGCTATAATTGCTTCAATTATTATTGAATAATGGTTACAATTTCAAATATCGTATATTTAAAGAGAAAAGGGGAAAAGGGGGAAGGTTTTTGAGAATAGGGGAAAAAAGGGGAATTTCAAGAAAAAAGGGGAAACTAAGAAAAACAGGGGAAGACTGTGCACCCTGATATCAATTTCTCGGAACCGAATATTTTTTGTTTGTTTTAAACAGTTTTTATTCTAATTCAGCAAATTTATCCCCATATCTCATGAGAAAAATTTTATTTGTGCAAAAAATTTAAATTTAAATCACAATTCAACGTTTGTCTCATCTTAAAATAGTGATTTCGATTTTGCATTTGATATATTATAACGATGTTTAAACTATTTTTTATTTATATATCAGTTATGTAAATGAATGTTGCGTTTTAAATAAAGTGAGATGGTAATAAAATCAAATCGAAATTCCAAAACTTTCATTCGAAAACATTTTTTCAAGCCTTAATTTTCAATAATACAAAATATGTACTTTTTAAAAATTGTAATTCAATTCATTTTATAATAATATACATATAAATTACTAATAATATATTTACTGTGTGAGTTAATACTTCTAAGCAAAATATTTTTCCCAAGCTCGTTACAGAATATTAGAAATCATCAGTAAGAGATTAATTAAAAAAAATGTAAGTAATTATTTATTATAATTTCTTAGCTGGCCACGTTTTTCTCAGAGAAACCGCTTGACCGAGAGTATGTCAGAAAAATCTAAGCGGTTCTGCAGCTCACTTGACCAATGCGTGCGCTAGATTTAGGTTTTAGGACAGGTTTTAGGTAGTTAGGTAGGGTTCGATTCCCCAGCGGGGGCGATTTTTCAAAGCGTTTGAGCGTGCGATCATATGTGTAAGGCTCTGTGCGTGCAATTGTGTAAGAATAATCGTAAATTAAGTGCAGTAATCGTATATAAAATAATTTTTTCCTTTTCAAATCGATCGACGTTTCACATCATTTTTGTTGTCGAAAGTTTGGAGCTAATCTATTTATAAATCGTGTATAGAATGCGTGCAGTGCATATATACATATACATACATGCGTTATAATGCGAAATCGGCAAAGTTACTCTTCACAGAAGTAAGGCATACTACACGAAATAGTAACTCTTATTCTCCTGAGTGTGGACGGTTACCAAATGGTGCAGTGCATCCTACTATTTGAAATTGTTCAATTCAAAATAGTTAGAGCTGCTGGTTCACAGAGTTTTTTTAACGATCCACTTTTTTCCGTGTAAGTTATCCACGCAAAAAGGAATGTTTGAAAAATTTCTTGTTTGCAGAGTTTTTAAATTTTCGGAAGTTTAAATTTTTTTACATACATATAGGTATGACATCTATAGAGATAAAAAAAGATACCCAATTTTTTCTCACTTTAATAACTTATTTTCTGAGAGATAATTCCCATTAAATTCACCCGCGTTTACAAGTGACCGAAATGCACTAGGGAAAAAATGGCCAAGACCCAGGAATACAAATTAGATATACAGAGAATTAAAAATTTTTTAATTTTGATATTTAATGAGATTATTTTTATAACTTGTGGTTTCAAAAATTTGCATATAATAATTTTTTTAAGTAAATACTGTAGGAAAAAATCGAAAAGATCCAGGTCTCGAAATTATAATTACAACAAATTTTCTGTACTTCTAGGGACGACTGAAATATCCCGCAAATAAAATTCCCGACTCTGTAAAACTCACGAATAATAAAATTTCAAAAATAATAAAATTCCCGAACAGTTTATAATATTACCGAATTTGAAAATTCCCAAATAATAAAATTCCCTACATACAATTGCCGAATTATAAAATATCCGAACTAGAATTTCCATAATTATAAAATTCCAGAATTCATTCCAGGATTCAAATCAGAACTAATTTATTTCGAAGTTTCTTCTTATTTTTTTTTAAATCACTTATTCGATTTTTGAGAATATTTTTTGTAATTTAAAAAAAATACTATGTACATTTTCAGCAAAAATTTTTTATCCAGAACTATATTTTTTTCAATTATTCTTATTTTAAATTCAAACAATATTTTTTTTAAACTTAAAACATTAAAAAAGATTTTTCTTTGGTATAAATATTTGATTATTTTAATTAAAAGAATCATTTATCAAAGAAAAGTTTTTTCAGCACTGGTTTATGATTTATCTAGAAATTTCTTTTTAGTTTTCTTTTTAAAATAAAAAATTCGATTTTCGAGAAAAGGTTTTTTATAATTTTTTAAAAAGACTATGTACCTACAAAAAATCTATCTCAAGCTTCAGACCGGCAAAAATTCTATATATGCTTAAATGCAATAAATTTTCGGTTAAGTCTAGTAATAAAAATTAAACTCCAAAGTACAAAAAATTATAATTTAAAAAATCTATCATTCATAGAAAAAGCATGAACGTATCAGAAATTATAATAATATTCAACAATTAAATATAAACATAATTATCTCTCATTATATAACTCTCTACTATTATATATTATATATAATTTTTAAAAAAGTTAAAAAACCACCGCAGGGTCCCACTAAGAGCAACTGCCATCCAAAAAATGTCAATAGCCCCCAGTAGCACCGCGGTAAATCACATTTATGGCCACGTCTCACAACTGTGAGATGGGTGGTCATAGGCAACGACGAAATCACAACGACAGGCCGGCGAAACCCTCGTGTGTCTTGAGGACACGAAGCGACCGAAGGATGACAGCTTTCTGCATCCATCTCGCAAGTGCCTTGGCATATTTTTGGCAAGCGGGTATGGCTTTAAGGTTACGAACCAGTGATAGTTTCGCAACTCCGAGAGCACCTATCACAAGGACAATTACTTGTACTGAATATTTTGGGTACAGTCGTTGTAGCTCTCTTTTAAGGTCTTGATACCTCTCCTCTTTTTCTTTCTCCTTTGCAGTGATGTTGTATTCGGACGGAGCCGAGAATTCAGTCACGAATATATTTCGTTTCTCGAAGTCTTGGGAAACAATGTCAGGCCTCGACTGCGCAACGGAGACTGCTGCCCGAAAATCGTAGTTCCAGAAAATTTGGCACTTCTCGTTTCGGACAATCGACTCTATCTCCCTTAGAGCGTTCGGCAGGGCAGGGTCGCGGCCAAGACCGTAAGAGCGACAAAGATGGTAATAAAGCACTTTTAGGGCCGCATTATGTCTATAGATATACGTCGTTCTCGCGTGGGTCGGACACCCTGATAGTATGTGTTCTAGGTACTCAGCATGTGCATGACACGCTCTGCACCGATCACTGGGAACTTCTTGACATACAATGCGCTCACGGTATGCTAAGGTGGAAATGACACCGTCCTGGCATGCGAAAATGAAACCCTCTGTACCTGAATTAAGCCCTGATGATTTGAGGAAAGCAAAAGCTTGCTCCTTCGACAAGGACTGTTTTTCTACATTTCTGTGAAAGTTTCCGTGCATTTTCTTGTCGAGTAGCTCTTGGTAAAAATTTTCAACCTCTGCTTTCTTCACTTTGGTTTTTAGAAGTGAAGCATCTAGATGAAGTAATGCACTTTCCTCACTTCTGATGTTAAAATTCAGGCCAAGGGTCTCGGCCGCTTGCTCCGCGGTTTTTTAAAGGAACGCTCCTCCGCCAATCATGTCGTGCTTCCTGACCATCTTTAGGAGAGGATCTCTGCCATTCGCAACTATGTAAGCTGTACTTAGAACAATCCGGTTATGAAGAGACTGGAGATTCAGAAGTCCGCGTCCGCCTTGAGGGCTTGAAATATATAATCGCGGAACTAAAGAATTGATATGCAAGCTTTTATGCATATGCTTGATCTTACGTGTAATGACATCAAGGGCCTTAAGCTCGTTCTTCGTCCATTGAACTACCCCAAACGAGTAGAGTAGAACCGGGAATGGCAAGCATATTAGTCGCAGATACCTTGTTCAACGCCGAAAGATTGGAAGACCAAATCTGTCGAAGAAGATGCTTGTATCTGCTTCGGAGAGACTCCTTCACTGATGTTACGTCCTGAATGCAGTTTTGAGGCACGCCCAGGTATGTATAGGTCTCTCTAGTATTAAGAGGTCTGATAACATGAGTGACCTTATGCTCGCGCTGATTAGTGTCGCCACAGAGGTATCCAGGAGAATTTCGTAGTGCGAGAGATAGAGGCAAACGTGTGATGCAAAAAAGCAAAGGGCTCATGGTATCACCTTGAAAGACGCCCCTCTGGAAGGTGACGTTGTTCGTTGTCACACGATAATTTCTAGATGAGATAGTAAATCCAGTTTTCCAAAGAGGCATCAATCTCTCTATGCATCTCACTATGTGTGGATGTACCTTCAAGCTTTCCAACAGACAGATGATAAGTCTATTAGAGGTTGAATCGAAAGCTTTCCGGTAGTCAATCCAGGCCATTGACAGGACGCGCTGATGGGCTGCAGCGTCTTTACAGACACACCTGTCAATCAGCAGGTTCTCTCGACAGCCTGCTACACCTTTTTTCGAGCCACGTTGTTCGTACATCTCTCGCCATACAGGCTCAATTCGTCGAACAATCCTGTTGTTGAGGACAGCTGTAAAGATCTTATACAGCGTGTTCAAACCAGTTATTGGCCTGTAATTCTCTGGGTTGGACAAGTTGCCTTTTTTTGGCAGGAGTATAGTGCGTCCTAACACCAGCCACTGCGGAATGGGCGTCTCCGAATTTAAATATGAGGTGAATATGCGGGCCAAATGTTGGTGTGTAAAAGTAAACTTCTTCCACCAAAAGTTCTTGATACAATCTGGTCCAGCAGCGGAAAAGTTCTTCGTGCCTCTAAGTGCTTTTTTCACCTCTTCGGCAGTGATTGATGGACATTCCTCCTCAGATTTTATGAGATTGTCGCAAAACTCCTTGAAGCGGATGATATTTTCAGTATCATCTTTCAACTCTAGTGTTTTCGGGATCTTGTGCACCTTTCTCCAAAAATTCTCTACCTCCTTGGGCTTGGGTGGATTTATGACAGAAACAGGTAGATCGCTGAAGAGGTGCGGTGGGTCAGCGAGAAACTGTTGATTCTCCCTGATCCATCTCTCCCTCTTCTGTATTCTCCTCCTTGCGTCAGATAACAGCCGTATTTTTTCAACAATATGCTGCTTGATTGTCAGCAGCTTTGACTTGTTTAGTGTGTGATTCAAGATCCTTATTTCTTGGGCGAACTTTCGAACCCTTTCCGTAAACGGTCTACCAGATGTTATGTAGTCAATCACACATTGAACACGGGTCGCATTCTGTCTTGCCCATCCAATCTTCTTGTTCAGTTGATGCAAGCGTCTTTTGGTCTTTTGATCCATCGTTGGTTTCAGCCTTCGATTTGAATCAGCCAAAGTTCTCGCAGAACCATAAACTGAGCAATTGATGGTCCAGAGGTCGGACTCTTGCGAGATATCTCCACGAAGGAAGGCATCCATTTCAGCCAGATCTTGGGGCTTAGGAGGAACTTGCATGTTAATGTTCCTTCTAGTAATGAAATTGCGATCATCTCTCAGAAGGTGCCTGCTTTCTGCGGTTGGTCTCAATGTCGCCTCCTCATCTTCGTCTGCAGTTTGATAAAGCAGCGGTTGGGGAAGCGCTCCGCGTACATATCCATTTTTCCGGAGGTAGTCGGCTTGATTTCGCAAAGACTGATGTGAAACGTGCTGAAGCTCTGGGTGTTTCTGGCACCACAGAGTGTGCATACGCGCCATAAAGTCTCCGCGAACAGGGATAATGCTGGCATCGTAGCAGTCAAGCACGTCATCCCTGAGTCGATCCGTCTACTCAATGTGGGCGTTTCGCCGGTTCGTCGTTGTGTTTCCATCTAAATTATTTTCAGCACCCCGAACTCTAGGCTGATCGGCATTGTTTGCCGAACCATTGTCGGGTGCTCTGCGCGTTCGATTGTCTCGAACAGCATCTACAACATTTTCGTGTTTTGATGGTTTCATTGTTGTTCCTACGAGCAGCTAGGGAAAGTGTTATTTCATCCTTGTAGAGCCCCGCGTGCAAGGATAAGGCTGATACTCTGAGAGGTCGCCCGGTATCCCAGAGTCTCCCAGAGTCGGTATCTATATATATATATATATATATATATACTCTCTCTATTATATATTACTATATTATTGTATCACTCTCACAATTCAGTTTATTTATTACCATCATATCAGTGCTTCTGTCATTAATTTTTCATTAATTTTTCCAAATACGTATTTTGGGTGTGCCTAGACATTGTGCCATTTATTATTATATTCGGAAGTGCGGTGTTTTGTTTATGAAGCGATACATGTCAAACTTTTCTAACCTTAAAAAATCTTTCAACTGCTTCACCGTCATATTTTACGAAGAATGAGAAAATCAGCTCTCGACTTCGTAGTACGGTGAGGGCAGCACCTTGATGTAGCAGAAAATGTGATGTCCTATATATATAGTTCCCCCACTCTGACACCCCGTACCGCATCTACGTTTATAATATCTTTGTATACTGCTTTACAACTGGCCCAGTACTGACCGTCACCACTGGTCAAATACCAGCACAGGAGTTCCGCCCATGGTTGGCTTGATACTGGTATACTACTGGCCCAGTACGTATACGCATTACTGGTGAAATACCGAAATAAGAATTCAGCCAATGGTTGGCATTATACTGGTTCACTACTGGCTTAGGAGTAATATGCATTACTGGTGAAATACCGGCACCGGCGTTTCGCCAGCGATTGGCGTAGTACTGGCCACATACATAAGATTTCAGCCAATGGTTGGCGTGATACTGGGTTTACTACTGGCGCAGAACTGATACGTACATTACTGGACAAATACCGACATAGGAATTCAGCCAACAGTATTGAAGTTCAGTACAGAACTTGATTACCATTATGGCTTTTACCAGTAGCACGCCAGTACCATCGGTATGTACTGCCCCCCGTACTGCTCATCAGTACAGAACTTAATTATCATTAGGCCTTTTACCAGTACCGCGCCAGGAACAACGGCATCTACTGGCCCAGTATTGTGATTCAGTACAGAACTTAGTTATCATTAGGGGTTTTACCAGTACAACGCCAGTACCAACGGTATGCACTGGCCCAGTATTGCAAGTCAGTTCAGGTCTTCGTTATCACTTGGAGCCTGACCAATACCTGTCCAGTAATAATCTGCAGTACTGGCCCAGTAATGAACCGCACTCCGACCGGCGGTACTGGCGCGGTACGACGCCGGTGGTAATTTTCCCCCTGGGGTTCGTCGCTGCATTTGTTTGACTTATTTGTAATGCTAAAATGTTCGGCTTCTTTCTGCGAGGATCTGCGAAGTCTTTTCTTCAAAAGGTATGTTCAATTTATTAACGTAAATGTAGCTTAACGATATGATTATTTGAGAATTAAAACATTGTTCTTTAATTTCATTTTTCATCTGATCATGTTTACAGATGATGAAGACGGAACCCACGCGAAACGGAACGCGTATACTGAATTTAGTATATGCCTATACTAATTTTCGTATACATTCATACTGAATTTAGTATACGCGTATACTAAATTTCACGTACGTGCATACTAAATTCAGTATATGCATATACTAAATTTAATGTACGCTTGTATACTAAATTTAATTTCCTGTTGTGCATTCTTGCTTCCATTACATGTATACTGAATCTAGTGCAGATTTTTCTAACAATGTACGAAAAATTTGGGTATTTTTTTTTAGAAAACTAGGGCAGTTTTTGCTTTAAGGCAAGTGTTACTTACTATATGAGCAATTCACTCTTGTATAAAGTAATTCATATTTTTCGCGGAAACTTTGGGAAATAATTAAGATTTTAAGAACATGAAGATCGATGTCTGCCAACTGTTCTTTTTCTAAAATAAAAAACATTTTGACGTCAGTAAGACAGAAATTTCGGTTTCTTTAATTTGAAAAAAATAGATAAATAAACAGTTTGCAGACATACATCATTATGTTTTTTTATCATTTTGTAAAGTTTCAGCGAAAAATGTTTATTATGATGGAGAAAAACCTACAGGGAGGCTGATGTGGTCATATGGTGAGTATCAAAAGTCCATACAATTTTAATGCTCATATGTGGAGTGTGGACAATTGGAGATACTCATACAACGTCTCCTAAACTTTTTTTGTAAGAAGGACCATTTTGAGATTACAGGAACAAGGAAATGACATCTTTGTCTATCTCTTGTTGCATAGCGGCGAGTTAAATAACTTTTTATACAAATTTCTTTATTATTGAAAAAAAAAATTAAATAATTTTCAGGTATTCTGAACAATAATTGTATATGTGATTTGTTAAAAAAAATCCTAATACTGAAACTTAAAAATAATATTGAAACACATGTAATTCTTCATCTGCCTGACAGTTTTTACAAAAAACGCAAGAAAAAAGGATAAAACATTGTCTGTCTAAACATTGGTCAAGTAATTAACATTTGTTGCCAATTGGCAGTGTATCGTTGCAAAGAGTCATTGGCAGAAATTTTGAATTAATTTTTCAAAAGAAATGGACCCTACTCATTCAATAATTATCAAAATGTGGATTTCTGTATAAAAATTGTTTAAGAAATTAAAAAATGTGATTATTGTCTGGTCACAGGTGTCTGAAAGATCTGATCTGGCCCAGGTCTGACGCTAGTCTGGCCTAGGTCTGACCTTATCTAGACCGTCTAGTCTGTAAGGTCTGGTCTGTCCCAGGTAGTGATGCATATCGAGCGATCGATCCAAGAATCCGACGAGAGGGAGAAAAGTGATCGTCCGTTTAAAACGTCATATCAGTTCGAATCGTCTCGTGAGACGATCATCTCGCTAAGTCGATCGAACCGAGCAAATGGTTTCTAAAACTGTGTGTAAGCATTTGATTCATAAATCATTCAAAACCTTTTTGAATTAAAAATAAAATTAACTCACTTAACAAAACAAAAAATTGTAGAGAAAACTTTTTAGCGAAATATTTCTAAGCTAAAATGGTTAGATTTAAATTTATATACTCAACCTTTTAAAGCAAATTCAAGCTTGCGAAAAAAATTCGAAAGTTAGCAAGTCTTTCATGAAAGTCAAGGTTAGAAGTTTCTTGTGTCGCTGAATACGAATTTTTGGTAAAAATTGAAAAAACTCAAATAGTGGATTGAACATGACGCACTATTATTTGAATATTTAATAAAATTGTAGATTGTTATAAAATTACTGCTTCATTAATCAATTCGATATTAAAACATAGGTTCTATTTGTCTAATAACATTTGAATCTGAGGTGCCAAGCTACAAGTAACCCACGAATTAATACACATTAGAAATTTAATTGATTCATTTTCGAGACGATTTTTATGTTTCCTGATGGTTAGGGAATCACGAGAAAATACTCATTCTGCTGATACAGATGTAGCTGGTATGCACAGTAAATCGCGAGCCATTAAAGACAGAGTAGGGAAGAGCTTCTCGTTCTGATGCCACCATTCCAGAACATCTTGATCTTCATCAGCACATTCTTGTGATAGGTAAAGATCTATCTCTTTTCGCCATTCTCGATTAGAGGATTTGGAATTTCGAGTGATCTGCTTTTTCTTAGTTTTCTTTTTAAATTCGGCGAACACATTGATTTTGAGGGCCTCTTTTCGTGTTCCCAAATCTTCAACTGCAGGGGGATCTTTCTTAACTTCTTCTTCTGCTTGACTTTTCTATATAATAAACGAAATCTGTATCCTTTATCATAATACTGAGAATAATAAGAATATTTAATTAGATATCTTCAATTTCTGAATGCATGTGCTTAATTCAATGTAAAATTTTACTCAAGCAAGGAATTGAATGCAAACATTGTGTGCTTCTTGTACATTACAAATATTATAAGTTGTAGAAATAATAATAATATATACCTAATAAAGAAATATTATTGTGAGTATATACATTGGCTCATTACCTCTTTGTTATAGTACGATGTCCGGTAGAGATTTTCGAATTACTGTAACGAGGCAGCAACCATTTCTTTTCCCCAATATGTTTCGTAAAACATTTCGAGTTTGTGCCTTGGATCTAGAATGAGAACCGCACAGTAAATCCAGTTACTCTTTAGATAATGTTTCAGTAACTTGACTTTTGCAGCTGCCAATGCTTCAAGCATGAATTCATCAACCGTGCTAAGATCAGTCATATTCGTTAGATCAGTTATTGATTCTTCTATCTTGTCTAAAAGCATATTGAATCCGACGACTATCAAAGGGAGGGTGACGTACTTTTCGCCGCAAAGAGCATCAGTCAGAAGTTTGAAATGGCGAAGGTATTCAAAAACCCTTGACAGCAGCAAACACTCGTACTCACAAATGAGATATTTCTTCAGTTCCGGATTTAGTTTGCACAAAAGAGTTAATGGACGTTGCATTCTCGTCCCAGTCCAAATCATGGAATAAGTCGAATTCCGTCTTATAGACATGTCAACATTAGGTTGCAGCATCTCCATCCCGATCATTTCACAACAACTTTTCAGCTTAATCTGCCATTGTTCCGACCTCTTTAGTAGTTTGAAAAGATTTCTCAGTTTCACCAAAGGAAACACCATCTCTTTATCATCTTCCATGTTTTCAGCCTCATCTTGTCTTTCAACAGTTCCATCAAAATTATCTTCATTTTCTCCATCATGAATTTCATCCATTTTTAATACGCCTAGCATATCTTGGACACTCAGATTTAAGATGTGTGCGTAACATCTGAAGTTTTCATCTTCGGCATTAAAACTCGGTATTAAATAGGACAATTCCCTCATGAAAGTCGTGTTCGCAGCGGCATTATCCAAAGTTATATCTGAAATCTTTTCCCTTAGATCATAAGAGGCAAGAGCATCATGAAAAATTTTTGCGATCTCTAGGCCTGAATGTTGACCATTCGCTGGAAGAAAAAATATCGTCAGAGAATGCTGTTTCCAATTATCGTTGATGAAATGACCTGTCACTCCGAAATACGACCGATTAGCAATTGATGTCCAGCCATCAACGGCATATGCAATGTTTGATCGATTTTTTTGCAATATATCCATAACAATCTTCTCCATTTCGTTAAATCGACATTCAGTTAAACATTTGAGCTGCGTGCGCATGGGTACGTCAGCCTTCGGATTCATGTAGTGAAAGAAACTTTGCGTACCATCATCGTCGAAAAAACTGTACGGGAGGTATTTTTTTGCTACCCAGTCGACTACTTTTTTGTTGAAGGTTTCTTGAACAAATACCTAAAATCGGAATCAACTGATAGCAAAGATATCTTAGCCACCCATTGTATCGTTTGAGCCAGGGAAAAAAAATTTCGGTGCGGCCTCAGAAAAAAGCAAAAAAATTTTGAAATCAGGCAATATCTTCTGATATTTTTTTAATTTAAAAATGCGAATTTTTCAAAATTCAGAAAACTTGTTTATTAGTTCAAAAATTATGGAAAAATCTTTGTATGTACAATTTCTGCTAATCAACAGCAATGAAAAATTACAAATTAAAAATACATATTTGGTTCAATTAAAATTTTTTTGAAATTTCGGGTTGAGTTAAATTTAAAGAGATTATTAAAGAAATAACATGCTGTTTCGACATATCCTTGGTATAAAGGTTTTAAAAACAAAAATGTTTTGAGTGCAAAAATATTTTTTTAAATATTTTTCAAGAACAAAATGACGTGGGTAAGATATATCTAAAGAAATACTCGTTTGATTGTGCTTCGAATTTTTGTACATTCATAAAATAGTAAAACCCTCTATTTGAACCTACAGGTTATGAAATATTGAGTAAAATAACTTGAAAACAAATTTATGAAGCACGAAATTTTTACCAGAAAATCGCTCTTTTCTTTCATAACTTCAAATTTATTATAAATTTTCAATATTTTTCATATTTTATAGGATTAACCACCAATTGTAATTCTTATTAACAAGATATTTTCTCCTGAATGTTTGAGGATTCATAGCAAGATCGCTAGATTGCTCACAAATTGAGCATGAGCATCTCCATTCTGTTTTTGAAAAACGTGAAAAAAATATTTTTGCACTTAGAAAATTGTTGCTTTTAAGACCTTTTCCTTAGAATGTGCCAAATATAAAATTTCTTTAAAAAAAAACAATAATGAAAATTGCCTTATTTTTAGCCTTTTATACAAAATTGTATATACAGAAAGAATTCTATAATAATTTTTGAATAAATAGAAACTCTTTTTTTACTTGTTAAATCAGACAGCCCACAATTTTTTTTTCCTTCAGCTACAAATCATTCGATTAATTTTTGCATTTTCTCTCCTCCCTAATGTTGCTTTATCACAGAATATCTCAACTATAAAATAACAGGGCTCCTAAATACTGGTTGTGTTATTTGAGCCTACTGTGTTAATGTTATACACATTATTATTTTATACATACATACATTGATTAGCAGTTCGAACTCGAAAGTTCATTGCCTCACTACCCGATTCGGGTAGTGTTTCTAGGTGGATATTTACTACCAATGTGGGCCCACCACACCCACGACGGGCCAACAGCACGCAGGTATTCCTGAACGGTTACCCATCCAAGCACTAACCGCGCCCAACAATGCTTAACTTCAGTGATCTTACGAGAACTGGTGTTTCCAGCGTGGTATCGCCGTTGGCGATATTATTATTTTTATTACATTATTATTTTATATAAATATTAAAATATAATTACTTCTTTCGAGGATGCAGAGCTTGATGGATTATTTGGATATGTTTCTGCATACGCCTCTTTGTGGAATTTACGAAGATGCCGCATTAAACCAGTTGTATTACTGTCGACCATTTTAATAATTTTACTGTCTTCATTTGATTCTGCTGAACACAGTTTGCATCGTGCCATCTTGCAGTAATTTTCTCGAAAATATTCGAAAGACTCCTCCAAAGGTTTTGCATTATATCGTTTCCTTCTGGTTCTGAACTTTCTGCTTTCTGCAGTTTTTTTCTCTTGGCTAAATTAATAGTTGTACAATGCTTAAGTTGCTTTTTTATTTATTTTTTATTTTTACTTTATGCTAGAATGACCGAAAATTCTACATATAATATATTATAACTATCTAAGAATATTATCAACATCAGTCTTTTGATAAATTGTCAAAATATAAGTTAAAAAACCTAAAAACAAATGTCATAATAGTTTTATATAATTTATTCCTGATCAAAAATATTTTATTTATGAAACCTTCCGATCAGTTCGACATCTGATTCCTCGTTTTCTTCATTGGATTTTTTGCGTTTTGCTGTGTTTACATTTTCTATTGACATTTTAAAAACTGACATTTAACGAGCACATTGGTCGGGTTTTCAGACGATACGATACGAACAAAAACAAAAGAACGTTACAAAATATCGGTTCGAAAAATTTGTAAAATTCAATTTATTTCGAACGATAACGAGAATTTCTCGGCTCGATCCCAGGACTGGCGCTGATCAGCGAGCCAAGAACAAAAAAAGTAGTAAGTTCGATCAAAAATTTTTTTTTAAACATATTTCAAAAAAGTTACAGGGTGTTTAAAATGATAGAAAATAGGAAATTCACACTATCAAAACAAGACTCTTTTTTCTTATCCCATAACTAGCGGCTGACCAGCCCATAATTAGCACCTGACCAGACAGTCTGGACTGGGGCTGGCCAGAAAAAACGTTACACTTTTGGCCAGGCCCGGGCCAGATTGTCTGGGCAGCGTCAAGACTGAAAACCAGACGGTCTGGCCTGGGCCAGGCCAGCGCCAGAACATTTTTCCACACGGGTACCGCAAATCTTGATGAAAATATTTTCTAAACTTAACAATTGACTTCTGAAGGTCGTGAATTATTTTTAGAGATAAAAAGTTCTCCTTTTATAAATTTACAGATAATTGTACACACTTTAATTCCCATTTACACTGTTTTAGGCATTGAATGCTCTAAAATTGAGAATTGCCAGAGAAGTCAACTTTTGTATTCACTTTTAGCATTTCTAAAGGTGTCAGGATAACGCACGCTGTCGAAAACTCAGATCATTTTAAAATGGGATATGAAATAGGTTTCAGCAAAATAAAGTTTCGCTTTACATTGTTTTCTTACAAAAATAACATAACAATTTGAACAAATACATATAATCAAAATCAGGGTGGCCGCTAAACTGAGAAATCACTGGAAATTTCCTAATACCGAGAAAAGCCGGGAAATGAGAGTGAATTTCTTTTTTTACCTGGAATTTTACAAATTTTTTAGAAGAAAGATCTGTCCAATCACTTAAAATATCACAAATTTCATATCACATGATATAATGCAATTAAAAATAGGTTAAATATCAACTTTTTTAAATGTTCAGTTCAACTCTTGGCTTTTTCAATTATGAGATCATTTAGTTGACAATACATAATTGTAAAATATTATACTTCAGCAATGTTCCATTTTAGGTCTTCATTTGTGAGCGTGCATTTTCAATCTGAATCTAAAGAATTATAAAATGCAGGTTTCAAGCTTAAACAATTAAAAATTGAAAGCTTTTGAATTTAAAATGTCTGATAAAAAACGTTTTACGTTGATCAAATATAAATAAAAATTAATTAATGATTCTTTTAAATTAAATTTTTGTTTGATTAAAAATGGAACAATAATTTATTTTACAATACGATCCTGAATATGTTCAAAATTAAACAATGTACAGAGTTTAGCATGTTCAAAATTCAACTGTTTCAATTGCAAAGTCTTAGTAGTTAGTCCGAATGAAACTTCATAAACTATTTTCAATTTTTAAATAAATTAAGATTATTAGGTTCATAATTAAACTCTTTTTTCCAATTTCAAATCCTATTCAAGTATTATTTTAGTGAACTAGTTAGTTCAAAATGTGTAGAAACTAAAATAAAATGAACTAAAAATTAACCTAATAAAATGTGGACTAACATCGTATCCACTGTTCAAACTATTTAGTTGAAAATTTATGTAATTTGTTGAAAATTCGTCTTTTTTTTGTAAAAAATTAACTTTTCAAAACAGTATTTTGTTGAGAATTCATATTTTTGGCAGAAAATTAATCTCCTGTTTTAAAAATTCATCTTCTTGGTTGAAAACTTAACTTATTGGTTGAAAATGCAGCTAATTCGTAGAAACCTCATATTATTGGTTAAAAATGCAAATAACTGTTTGGTTGCAAATTCATCTGTTTTGATTGAGGATTTACCTGTTTTGTTGAAAATTCGTCATTTTGGCTTGAAAATTCAGCAATTTCGTAGAAAATTTAACTATTTGGTTGTCAATGTATGTATTTTGTTAGAATGTGTCTTTCTTGATAGAAAATTAATTTTTGGTATCAGATATACAATTGTTTGGTTGAAAATTAATCTATTTTAGTTGAGGATTCAAGTATTCTGTTCAAAATTCATTTTTGTTGGTAAATCCAACTGTTGTTTATTTTAAATTAAAACTTTTTAAATGAAATATCAACTATTACATGTTTCATTGAAAATTCATCTTCTTATGTGGAAAATAAATAATAAATACTTGAATTGACAATTTTTCATGTTTGAAAGATTCAGTTTGATAATTTTAATGACCTGGAAACATACTTCTTAACCGGGAAAATACCAAAATTTGTTTTTTTTTTTAGGGACCACCCCGAAATATTTAGAATGAAAATTTCACTGCTAATAGGAGACATCTCGCGCGCGTAATGTGGGGCTAATCTGAAATATTATGGACCGATTCGCAAGGTTTTTTAATTTTTAATTGAAAAGCATTCTATTCCTAGTAAGAATGCTTACTAGGAATTACTGAATAGCTCATTAAAAAAAACTCACACAATTTACAAAAAAAAGGGCATTTTTATGAAAAATATTTCTTTCCTCATTTCTTAACCCCTATATACATTTGCAATCAACTACAGTTACAACCTGGGCATACACGAAAAGAAAATAATTTGTTTATTGTACAATTGTAGTGTTATAAACAAATTCTATGCACAAATAAACCATTTTTATCATTTCTTTCACGAAAAAAAATTATCATCTAATATGTATTGAACCCGTGTGGAAAAATTTCGTGGCAGTCTTGAATCATGCTAAAGCCAGTACAGTTTTTCTCAAGTCTGTCTATTCACGCAATACTAGCCTGGCGCTACACTGGCGCTTTCTAGTTTTACTACGTGTTTGATTCAAACCTTTCTGCTTTCTAGTCCCATTCTTGGCGCTATCTAGGAGTTCGTTACGAATTTGAATATATAAATATTGTCCAGATTTTAGCTAGTTTCTAGATAGAATCACGGTTTGGACTTACAGAAAAATGTACAGAGGTGAATTCAGAAAATAATCATTTTTGAATAAAATATTTACGAAATTACAATACACAATTGTACAAATGCTCAAGCAATAATTAATTGTAGACTATCACATATTTAAGATAGTCAAGAATAATTGTTGAAGGTGATCGAAATCTTAATACAAGAACTGCAGTTTCAAGAACTATTTTTTGAAGAATGTTTAAAAACATTTTGTTTCAATTGAATCATATAGTGAAGTTATAATTAATTTATATTGAATTTATAATAATTATAATATGTATAATGCTATGTATAATATTTATGATATTCCAGAAAATCAAATATTATTATAAAAGATTTATTTAATTTATTTTTAACATTTATTGATTCCGTAAATGATAATTAAGCCTAACGTATTAATTATTTGAAATAATAAATAATCATTATTTCGTAGTCTAATCGCAAGTGACATCATACAAACTTTATTTTTTTCAATGATTTATTCACAAATCAAGCACTTTTAATGTTTAAAAATTGTTCATGTTTTATTGAAATAAATATTAGAATGTAATGAATTGAAATTCATGTTCGACAAAAAAGAAAAAAAACTTAACTTTTAGATGGCCGAGGTCTTAAGGCGACGGGACAAAGTTACAACAATATAATTGGAAGTTACATCAGAAGTTCGACACCCGGCGTATGTACAAGAGATTTGCAGAAACTCATTTCTTCATTGTTTTTTGTACAAAAACTTTTTTTATATTTTTAATTAACTGCAAAATCTATATATTGGACTTTTATGGCATAAAAAATAATTATATTATTTAATTATTAATTATTTTTTATCAAAATAGCCGATCTGTCTAGAAACTAGTCGATCCGAGCGTTCAATCCCAGTCTAGCCACTGGACAGTCAGCCTGTGGCGCGCCAATGTCGACTCAAGGCGGACTGGACAGAAACAGTACAGCGCCACGAAATTTTTCCACACGGCAAGTAGCTTCTCAGACTTATAATAAGTTTGAGAAACTACTTCGATACATATTAGATGATAATTGTTAAGACCTAATGTTTAGCTTATTGTTCGTTGTAATTAATTTGAATTAAGAAATATAAAATTTTAATCCTTTTTTTACGGGGAAAAAAATTATCTTCCTTAGAAATGATTTAAGTGAACAAGGAGGCAATTTTCGTCATTTTTAATGTATCGCAGTAGCTTAATAAAATTATTCTTCTGCAATATATTGTTAGCGCGTAACCTTTAGTATTTTTATAAATAATATAAAGTAAACAAATAGAAAATCATCTATTTATCGCGTAAAACATTTATCCTTACGCTTATATCGACCAAATAGTTCTGTAGACTTCCTAAACTCCAGCAAATTTAGTTCTTTATTTAAATATATATTGTTAATACTCAGGTTCAGAATTGTTATGAATAATGTAGGTAAACAAATAGCAAATCTTCATTTGAACGTGACAATCCGTGTCAATCCACACACTTGAAAAAATACGTAGCAGGCACAATTACATAATTGGGTTTGTAAAATATGCCGCTGCTACTTTATTAGTTCGCACCAGGAGGGGGGGGGGGATTCACTCGTCAAAAACCTGTACAGAGTAATTTCTATTACGCCGTATTACTCATTACTACATAATTATTACGCGGATGATACGGTGCTACCCAAGAAAAAAGAATCTATTAAATGGAAAATATTTGAGTCGCAGAATTTAAGAATGCCGATTCACGCGGATTGCGGTCTATCGGTTTGTGAAATTTTTAATTAATCTCATAATAATTTCAATCGGTCACGATATAGCCACTACCGATTTAGGTAAATTTTGTTGAATGGTTTTACTTTTTTTTATCGGAACCATCGGAACGACATTTACCGACTGAGTTTTTTATATTTCAGTTAACTCAGCCAATAAATATCGTTTCGATTTAAAAAACTGAAAAATAATTCAACGAGATTTTCTTGAATGGTGGTGAATGTATGGTGACCGATTGAAATGATTAAAATTCACGTGAATCGGCATTCTTAAATTCTCCGATTCAATAATTTGTATTCAATCGATTCTTTTTTCTTTTTTTAAGCAACAACTAAACTCCAATAACTAGTCACAAATTAAAATTAAAATTTTCGTAATCTTTATACCTTGCGTTAATTTTGAATATAAATTTACACATCATTTTTTTCGATATAATGAAACTTTACGAAATGTGCAAGATTATGAATTTCATAAATTTTATGAATATGTCTCTTCTGAATGCAGGCATATTATTTGAATTTTAACAATTTTCTTTATAATTTGGAAAAATACAATTATTGTATATCACAAGTAACGTATTGGGATCCTAAAAAAATATAAATAATTGAACGTCAAAAACGTCTTCCCATTTTTTTTGCTGATTTTAACCAATTATTTCCTAAGATATAATTCCTTTTCAATTGACTCATGCTTCCTGAACAAATTGTTAAAACCAGAAGAATTTTTTCGCGTAGGGGAAACCACCCTACAGTAGATAATGATTTACAGTAGATAATCTTAATTAACTGGAAAACTGACAAAAAATGTTCATTACTTTTGTTAGTATAACGTTTCAGCAAGGATACTAAATCTTCTGACGAATTTTCATTAAAATTTTATAATTAATTAATGAGTGAGAGCAACAAATTTATTTTTAACCTGAAAACAAAAAGTTCACCTCTTCTTTATTCATACTTTCTAACTTAATGAAACACTTTTATGACATGTTTATAGATTATAATCAAAGCTTGAAGGTTAATGAACAATATTTATTAATACAAAGTGTTCTTTCTGTAATATTTATAAATATTGAGGAACTTTTTATTGGATATTATATTTTCCAACAGTAGATAACAAGCAGTAGATAATCGGAAAATTACCAAAAATGTCTGTCAAAATTGGCAGCTCTGCGACTGTCTCGCAGTTGTTTATTTATTTGTTTGTTTATTTTTATTCGTGAAGATTTTTAATTCAAATTATTGTAAATAACAAACTAAGAAAATAGTGTAAATTATTAGTTATTAAAAAGCTCATAAATTTTTATTGTGTTTTAAGGAGCCTTTCGGAGACGATATAATTTTTAGGCTTAAGGTATTTAAAAAAGCTGCACTTTTCTGTCATCGCAAGTCAGGTTAAATAAAATTGTATGAAGATTAAACATCTCGTACCAATCGTACCAATCTTACGAAATATCAGAAATAACAAAAATGGCAATAATTCAAACTTTTGCGTTTTTTGTGAAATAATCATAGTTTCAACTATTATTTACTCAATGAATTGATTTTAATTGTAAGTATACTTGTATTGTAAGTATACTATACTATGGCCAACGGCCATACCACGCTGAAAACCCCAGTTCTCGTCAGATCACTGAAGTTAAGCAGCGTTGGACGCGGTTAGTACTTGGATGGGTGACCATTCAAGAATACTGACATGAGTGGTGTTGGCACATCGTGGGTGTGGTGAGCCCACACTTGTAGTTATTTATAACTACAAGAAAAACCTAGAAACACTACCCGAATCGGGTAGTGTCGCGCCTGCCCTGAAAGGGAAATGGTTTAATGGTATATATATATATATATATATACTAATGATAAATTATAATTATCCAGAATTGAGTATTCTGACTTGCCTAGGAGCAATACCAGAAAAGATTATCTATTGATGGACAAAGGTGTCAAAATAGTACCCTTGACCAGGTCTAATAAAAATGTTTAATACAGCTAATTAATTAATTTCGTGATATTCTTTTCTATAAGAATACTCAATTGAATATTTTAAATTGTAAGCTTTATTTAATAATGATCATCTTTCTTTATTTTTGGAAACTGATGCAGTTAAATGCTGTTGAATTTTTTCCTATCTACTGTAGGGTGGTTTCCCCTACTTGGAAGTTTTCATGTGACAAAAATGCACAAGAAAAAGAAATCGCCAAGATCCCGGAATCGAAATTCGAAATACAGCGAATTAAACAATTTTTGATTTTGGTATTCTTCCCACGTGCGAATTGACCGTCGGCCCACGGTCGGGCCAACCGTCGGACGGTCGGTCCAACTTTGTGCGCCACTGGTCGGGCCAACCAGCTAAATGATAACGGTCAACCGCCTTTGGCTTCCCAAGGTCGGCCCGACATTTGGTCCCATATATGGGCCATCTATTAAGATGATGTCGGCCCAACCTTGGACAACAATGTGGTATTCAAAAAATAAATAATAATTGATTGCGAGTATTTTGACTATAAATGTTAATGGTCCTGCTTAGAATGAATACATATATTACATTTTCAGACATTATATTACAAATAAAATTTCTAACGCTACGGGGTTTCGAACCTACGCCTATACCTGAATCTATCGCCTAGCAGTCGGGAGTCTTACCCATTACTCTATACCTAAAGAATTGAAAGTCAATGAAAAAACGATCCTCATAAGCTACAGCTCAAAGCAGTTAAGAAAAACAATTTGTTAACTCTTTTTTCTCATTAATTTTTTTATTATTATATGAATTTTTTTAAACAAATTTTTTTCAACCATTTTTTTTCAAAATTTTTGTTTTAATTTTTTTCAACAAATTTTTTTCAAGAATTTTTCTTCAAACAATTTTGTTCCAAAATGTTTGTTCTCAAAAATTTCGTATCAAAAAATTTTTTTAAATAATTTTTTTGAAACATTTCTTCAAACTTTTTTTAAACCCTAGTATATCCGACGGCTAGCCCATATTTGGGCCAAGGTTTGACCGTCCGTCGGGTGCATCATGATGACTTATACAATGCAATGTTATGACGATGGTCGGGCCATCTCTTGCCCAGAGTCGAGCCGACCGTACTTTCGCGGTCTTTTTGAAACAATGAACCAGAGTTAATCCGACGGTCTGTTCATACTCGGGCCAAGGGTTGACCGACCGTCGGGTGCATCAAGGTGACTTGTGGCTAACCGACTGCTGTATCCAGAGTTGGACCGACCGCATTTTTGCGGTCGTACCGACCAATCTGCCACAGTTCATCCGATGGTCGGCCCAACGTTGGTTAGCGTAGATCGGTTACCAAAGCAGGGCCGACTTTGGGCCGATGGTCAATCTCTGGCAGCCGATCCAATTTCGCACCTGGGTTTATAACTTACCGTTTAAATTTCTTTCTAAACATTTGTGGTGTTTTTTATCATAGAAATACACTGGAAAAAAATTGACAAGATACAGGAGTCGAAATTAGAAGTCCAGCCAAATTTCAAACTTTGGAATTTAATAGAATTATTTTCTTCGCTTGTGATTTTATAATTTTTTCAAGCATTTGTGACAATAATTCTATTACATACCAAATTTTGAAATTTTGCTGTACTTCTATATTCGACTTCTGGATCTTGTCCATTTTTTTTCTAGTGTATTTTTAGGCTAAAAAAGTTTACACATGCTGAGAAAAATTTCCACCACCACTAATATCGCGAAATTGAACAAAGAATTACTAAAAATATTTATTACATTTTTTTGCAGCACATTATATTACACCAGACTCTCGGGTTAGGAACAGTGTCGGGGGTACTCGTGCACTGCATACCTTCCGAGGCGTGATTCGCAACCAGCAATTCTGGGAATTCATAAACCGCGCGTTTACGAACTGAGAGTCGGATGTATTTTAAAAATCGGGTTTTCTTAGTCCTACTTTTTTTATTAAAATAATTAAAAATTGATGTAAGAATATAGAAGATTCCTCAGTTCGAGGCGAATCAATTGACCTATTCAATATATTGTATTGGAGAGTACGGAAGTTACGATCATTTATAATATTTGAAAAATCGGTTTCTTATAGTTAAACTTTTTTCAGAACCATAATTCAAAGTTGATGCAACAATGCAAAGGATCCCTTTGTTCAAAACAAATAAATTAACCTATTATATTAATATACTCTATCAAAGTGTAAACAAGTTATTATCATTTCTATTATTTGTACAATCGAGTTTTATAGTAAAAATTTTTTCATTCATATAATTGAAAGTTGATGCAAGAATAGAAAAGATTCGTTGATTGGAAACGAATGAATTTACCTATAATATTAACACATTGTATTGAGGAGTACCCTGTGTGGAAATTGCCCATCTTAGCCTTTTTTAATTAGTAGCCCTCTAGAGGCCCCACAAAGACGGCCCACTTTGGAAAAGCCCAGCTGAACCCTCGCTGGGGCCAACATAGAAGCCCTCTTTGCGCGTCTCAAAACATTTCCAAGTCCGATCATCAGTTTTAAAATAAACTAAAAAATTTCTTCAAGAAGGAAGGTTCGATTGTTAAAAATTTGTGCAAAAAATATTTTTAACATAAATTTGTTTGACCTCTTTTTGCATGTTGGATGATTTTTGACTATTGGCATTCTGGAGGCCTTACGAAGGCTCTTGCAAGGACCTGCCCCTTTGTTTCTCACACCAAATTTCTCAGGTTGCTCACCAGATTGAAATGTTATGATAAAATTTTTTAGGAATCTGTTAGGACCATATTCGAATTTTTAAAATTCTTTAAAGTATTATGTTAAATGCAAATAGGGGGGAAAAATGTGAATTTTTACAATTTTATTTGAATACTCTTATGAAAATCTTCTCCCATAGGCATAGTGTCACTTGAATTTAATTTATAAGGGTGTATTAAAAAAAACATTTTGACTTTTGAAGTTAATTTTCATAAACAAATTATGTAAACAAATGCGCAGTGATTACATTTAAAAACAGAAAGATACGGTTTTTCTTCGAAATGTTTTAAAATTATATCGATAGTAATAATCACTGATAAGCATATTTATAGGCAAAAGGAGATGGTTTTTTATTCTAATTGCATATCTTTATATTATATTCAAAGTCATCTTTGCAAATAAAAATTTATCAGCGATATGCTAACTTTATAAAAAAATTATCGATATTGTGGATTTCCTTGTATAATTTGTGTATTGAATTAACAGTTTATATTATAAACAACACAGTCAATTGAAAAAATGATCTATCTCTGTCTATAACTGTGCTCACAGTGCATTTGTTTATATAATTTGTTATTAAAGTAAACAAATAATATTCGATAAGACACACTTTATTAGTATATATCACTGCCAATATAATTTGAAGGCACATATATAAGGAAACAAATATCTCTTTCTGCCTGTATATGTGCGTTTGTTTATATAATTTGTTTGCAATATGAACAAATAATATCGGATGACAAAAAGTCATCAGTAATCATCACAGTCAATATAACTTTTTGAAAAATGAACAAAAAAAATTATGACTTTCTGTCTAACAATGCGCTAACAGTGCATTTGTTTATGATAATAGATAACAAAAAAACAAAAAAATTAATTAGCAGTTCGAACTCGAAAGTTCATTGCCTCACTACCCGATTCGGGTAGTGTTTCTAGGTGGATATTTACTACCAATGTGGGCCCACCGCACCCACGACGGCCGAACAGCACGCAGTATTCCTGAACGGTCACCCATCCAAGTACTAACCGCGCCCAACAATGCTTAACTTCAGTGATCTTACGAGAACTGGTGTTTTCAGAGTGGTATCGCTATATATTATCGTGATAATAGATAACAGGTGATAAAAAGTCACCAGTCCATATAAAACTCACAAGATTTCTTCTTTACAAAAGTCAAATTAAAAACAAATTGGCAAAAAATAGAAGTGTGGGTTTTTTGAGAAAATCAACTTTCAATATTTGGGGCCTTCCGTAAACCACGTGCGTTCTTCAGGGGGGTGGGTCGAAAAAAGGCCACTTTGGTCTACTGGGGGGGGGGGTCCGAATCCGAGCCACGTGGTTTCACACTCAGGTATTAAAAAAAGTTAAAACGCATGGCTTACTCCTTTTTTGAAATAGCGCGCGGAATCCTAAATTCGATCCTATTTCATACTTTTACGGAAATGTGACGGTTTTTTTTTATTCTCGGGAAGGACCTGTGATTCGTGTGGCGCTTATTCTGTGCCAAAAAAGCATAAAAGAGTGCACGACGAATAATTGCGTGGTATGGCCAGTGGTAATATTAAAATACGGACAAAAAGGGTAATCTTAAAGAGAGAAACCGAATTACTGTGCGAGCTAGACATGCTCGAACCAGTAATAGATTGGGTGAATGAAAACAATAGAGAAACTGACCCACTCGTTACTCTACCTGATTTTAATGAGAATGCTGGGGGAGATGTATTCCCAGTCATCAGTAATTTCTATGAGTGGCTAATGTCGCCATTTGTTGATTCAGATTGTTCTTAAAAAAATATTTTAAAAATAAACCCAGAATGGCACGGTGGACTACATGAGGGGGGGGGGGGGCATTAGCCAAAATTGGGCATCGTGGTTTATGGAAGGCCCTTTTTAAGAAAAACCGCCGTCATTGTGTTAATTTGGATTTCTTATTTGATTCTCCGTTAGGCTTGAAAGGGAACGGTAGATATCATCAGAATCCAAGAAGAAAATTAGAATGTCGATTACGTCAAAAGTTATAGAAGTTTAGGGACCATTCCAAAAAAGGGTGGTACATTTTCCAGGAACTCCCCCCCCACCTTGCGTGATGCTTTTTTCATTGCACTTAACTTGAAGAATGATACTCTAAATGATCCCCTCCCCCACTGAATGTATCACGTATTTTCTGAATAACCCCTTAGAGAAAAAAATTGTTTTTTTTTTAAACAAAGCACAAAATTCAAATACGCTTAACTTCATAGATATTTTTTTTCTTATATCGGAAAAATACGTATCGCCTGATTTCTTCTAAAACATAACATATTATATCGTCTCAGAGAGATTCTGCTAATTTAACTGTATAAACTGCCTGATTTGAAATGGATTCAGTCTTGAACATTGTTTGTACGGTTATTTGAAGAAATTAAATTTATTTACGTAATTACATTACCGACATCATCGCCAACGGCGATACCACGCTGAAAACACCAGTTCTCGTAAGATCACTGAAGTTAAGCATTGTTGGGCGCGGTTAGTACTTGGATGGCTGACCATTCAGGAATACTGCGTGCTGTTGGCCCGTCGTGGGTGTGGTGGGCCCACATTGGTAGTAAATATCCACCTAGAAACACTACCCGAATCGGGTAGTGAAGCAATGTACTTTCGAGTTCGAACTGCTAATCAATTTTTTTTTTTTAATTACTATTCAAAATCATTGCTGACTTTGAAACGTGATGATTGGTTCAAAAATGGAGCGAGCAACTTTAAAAAAACGTTAGAATTCTAATCAAATTACGCGTCAACTGAGCCCTAATAGAAGTATTTTTGACCTTTTGGAGAGAATATACTACTTGAGAAGTTTAAAAAAAGTTCAAGAATTTCTCGAATTTTGTACCACGACTTCAACTTGTGGCGTGACCTAGGAAAGTTGTAACAAAAATCTCAAATTCATACCAATTAGTCTTTGAAGTCTCATCTTGAATTTAAGCCAATAGAACTTCAGAAATCTTCACGAGTTCTCGAGATACAACTAAAAATGTCCAAGCGTGTCTGCGTCGAATTTTAGTCGCTTTAACAGTGAGTCTGGCCATCTGCGGTGCTGACGACTGAGACTCCACGCAGATACGCTTATTTATTGTCATATCTTGGGAACCCCTGAATATTTTTGAAGGTTTATTGGCTCAAATTGAATATGAGATTGCACAGATTACGTCCTCTCAATTTCATTTTTTCTCCTTAAGTGGCCGAAGTCACAGAACGAGTAGAAGTTAAGAAACAAAATCTGAGAAATTCTGGGCAACCACGTTTTCGCGGTCGACAGCAGTAATTGCCGACAGGAACTTGACATTTGAGGCTTGGATATTTTTAGTCGTATCTCGAGAACCGGTGAAGATTTTTAAAGTTTTATTAGCTATAACTTTCCTGGATCATGCCACAATTTGAAGTCTACATAAAAAATTCGAGAAATTCTTTCCAACGGGGCTTTCCAACGGGGTTTCAAAAAAGTTTCTGACTGCATTTTTGAACGAGTAATCACGTTTCAAAGTCAGCAGTGATTTCCAATAGTACTTTCGCTGATCATACCGACAATTTCCGACGGTAGTGTATGAAAGGAAAAATATTTTTGTTTATAAACGTTGCGAACTTCAGTTACACTTAATATATTTGAATAAGTTTCCTTAGGTCTTACAGTCAATTTGTTAATAAAACATCCAATCAGTTGACATTTTGTTTTATTAGAATAATTATATCATGCTACGTACGTTTCGACACTACTGTGTGTCTTTTTTAAGCAACCTAAATTAAACTTAAATATATATATATATATATATATATATATATATATATATATATAATTGTAAAAATCTATAGACAAAACAAAATTTAAAAAATATATATAAACAAAGGTTTTTAAACAATTACCTGGCAACGGCCATACCACGCTGGAAACACCAGTTCCCGTTCGATCACTGAAGTTAAGCAGTGTTGGGCGCGGTTAGTACTTGGATGGGTGACCGTCTGATACTACTGCGTTGCTGTTGGCGGTCGTGGGTGTGGTGAGCACACACTTGTAGTTATTTACTACAAGTAACTATCCACCTAGAAACACTACCCGAATCGGGTCACGCTTACCCCTTGAGGCTCGCCGAAAGGGAAATAGCTTAATGGTATATATACCTGTAATATTACGGAGCAAAACATGTAAGAAAGAGTTATTTTCTCGGAGTCAATACTAATTTCAGTGCCAATTCAAATGTCAATTTCAATGTAAAAAACTTATAAAAAAAACATGAAGACAACTTTTTAGAAGCCCCAAAATTTAAGGGGACTTCAATCCAAATCACTACATTTTTAACAGTATTTTAGTTTCTTAATCAAAGTCTACTATAATAACAGTATAGGACATAGGAACAACAAGGAATGACAAGCAATTTGATATAAAAGCGAATATACAAACATCGACGACCTTAAGGTATGTG
>CAKNYM010048272.1:40654-58461 GCA_932195095.1 Andricus curvator
TACTTCACTACTCATCCCGAATTTCGGGACGACGAGACACTCCGAAATTAATAATATTGCTCATATTATGCGTATAAATATAAAAAAGGATGACATGTTAAAAGGCGTATATATATATATATATATATATATATATATATTTTTTTTTAATTTTAATTTAGGTTGCTTGAAAAAGACACATAGTAGTGTCGAAACGTACGTAGCATGATATAATTATTCTAATCAAACAAAATGTCAACTGATTGGATGTTTTATTAACAAATTGACCGTAAGACCTAAGGAAATTTATTCAAATATATTAATATTGACGGTCTAATGAAAGGATTAGATTTGTTTTCACAAATCTGTTATTGATTCAGTTACAGTTGTTGTATAGTTGTCGTATATTTAATCTCTCCATTCTACGAGTTTGAGGGCCTCCGCTCCCTGTACATATATGTACATTCCATCCTTAATCTAACTTGACCGCTGCTTATGTTCTGATGTTTCGCCTGACTTATAATAATAACCATAATCTTAATGCTAATAATTCTATCAAATGAGCGATCTTCCAGGGTTTCCGTTTCCTCTTACCATAAAGTACATTTTCAACGATTTCAAAGTTTAACTTTTTGCTAGTTATTTTTCTTATTAGGATTAACCGTTTGGCTCTGCCCTGTTACCTTGCTTTCCCTTAGTTCTTACATTTTCTTCATCCACGTCACTCCCTGTCCACTACCATCCAAAATCCATCTTTTACATTCATCCAACCTCAACTGTCCATCTTCCTCTCCCGTACACCTCTCTAACACATGTTAGCCCATGACTCCATTTCGTATCCACATACTCTGCACAGATTGTCCTCTTTATCCATCCAATATCTACAAGCTCTCACCTCGAATCCATAATCTTTCTCCATATCTCTTCTCCTTGTCTTACTAATAGCTCAAATTCGATGCTCTGCCAATCCAGAACCCCTTCTTGTATATCACAAACCCTCCTCATTTTTTTCCTTTTTTCCTCCCATTTCGAATTTCCCAAATTGCCTCTCGTCTCTTGTTCCGAACTTCGTCCAAGCATACTTGTGCTATTCTGCTCCCCTCTCCCCTTTTCAACTTCTCTTCAAACCTCCAGACTCTCTTAATTTGTCTAGTTACCATTTTTTCCCTTCCTAATTCTTCCCTTACCATGTATCCTGGGCAACTCCAACTAACCCCCATTACTCATCTCAGAAATCTCTCATGCATGCTTTCCACTTTCCTGTGTTCCTTCCATCCCCAGACCTCCACTCCATGACATAACACCGCCCAAACCAACGCATCAAACAACCAAACCCTCATTCTCCAATCGTCATTGAACCTTCTCTTTCCTATACCCCATACTTAGCCCATTACTTTACTCGCAAATTCGATTCTTTTCCTCACCTGCACCTCGTTTCCCCCTCCAGCCTCAAACCAAAAACCTAGGTAACAGAACTTCTCCACACTTTTCACTGTTTGTTCGTTCATCTTCCAAACGTAACCTATTTTGGCCTTTCTACTTCCGAAGCACATCACCTTGGTCTTCCCTACGTTCACAGTTAGTTCTTTTGATACCACATACTCTTCGAAAATTCTTATCATTAGGTTCATCCCCTTCTCATCGTCTGCTAACAGAACTACATCTTCCGCGTATGCTAAAGAGTATAGTTTGCTATTACACAAAATCGTTCCCCCTTTCCCTTTCTCCTTTAGCTTCTCATCTAAGTCTGCCAGCAGCATATTGAAGAGTTGCGGACTCAACGGGCATCCTTGCCTTAGACCTTTTCCTGTCCAGAAAACCTCCCCCCCTTGTCTTGACCCTAATACTGGTTTCACTAAAAATTTCCTTTATCCTCTCCACCAGCCCTTCCTCTATTTCCCTTTTTTTTTATTGCCTGCCATAGCACTTTTCTGTTCATTGAATCGAAAGCTGCTCTGAAATCTACGAACAAGGCGACTAATTTCCCTCTTTTTCGTCAGAAATTTCTATTAACCAAGTAGTTGAGTACGTAAATGTTATCTATTATCCCCATGCCTTTTCTAAATCCCGTCTGATTGTGTGGGATACTTTGTTTCTCTTCTATCTGACTCTCTAAGCTTTTTCTTAGAATTGCTACATATATTTTATAGCCCACTGGCATAAGAGTGATCCCTCTGTACTCCTCTACCTTCTTGCCCGCCCCTTTTTTGACAAGCGGTACCACTAGCCCTGTTATCCACTCCTCCGGCCACCCTTCTCCTTTCCAGACCTTGTTGCAGATCTTTCACATCCCTTCCCTAACCCCTTCTCCTCCATACTTTATCGCTTCGTTCTCCATACCATCCTCTTCTGTAGCCTTGTTTCTTTTTAGTCTATCTATCGCCTCATCCACTTCTTCTCTTGTTATTTCGTTCCCTTCCTCCATTTCTCCCTGGACTATCCTTCTATTTTCCCCTTTGATCCTATTTTGTTCTCCCCCTAACAGACCCTTGAAATAATCCGTCTACTCACCCGATTATATTTCTTCATTCACGCCCTTTCTTCCTCCTCTTTCCCGATTTATCACATCCCAGACCCTACCTTCTTTGATTGCTTTTTCTGCTTCTTCCTTGTATTTTTCCTTTCCCCTTTGCTTTTTCCTTTCCACCATCCCCTCATGTTCTCTTTTTCTCCTGTTGTACTCCGCCTTCTCCATTTCTCCTTTCCTCCATTTTCTTACACACTCTTTCATTCTCTCTTTACTCTCCCTGCATTCATCGTCCCACCAGCCTCTCTTTCCCTCTTCTCTTCCTTCTTTTGTACCTATCCCATCCCATACCTTCTCAATCAACCCTTTCAACCTTTCAATTAACGAGTCTACTCCCTCCTCTTTTTCATACCTAACATTCTTCTTTTCCATTTTTTGTTTAAACTCTTATAATTTATCTACCCCCAGACTCCCATTTTCTTGTTCCTTTCTCCCCCTCTTTCCTTTCTCCCTCTGCCGCGCTTACGGACGCCACCTCTCAGTATAGCTATTACTGGGAAGTGCTCGGACCCTATCTCATTCCCCACATTCATACTTCATATCATATTCAGGATGTCTCCCTATGTTTGGAGCTCCTTATATAGGTCTCCTTTTCTTCATCCCAAATCCCTCCCCCTTGCTCGCCAGTCCAGGCATTCAACTCACATCCTATCAAAACCAACTCTTCCTTCTTTCCTCCATCCACCTCCTTATTACTCTCTAACCTTCCTCTTCCCTTTTTCTTCTATATACACAAACCACCGCTATTTTTACTTTTCCAATTATAATCCTTCATACCATTGTTCTATCCTTGTCCTCCCTGTTCTCCCTTTTACTGCCAATTCTTTTCTCACGTCTGAGAACATGCCACCCACCCCTCTACCTTTAACGTGTTCCTTTCTTGCTTCTTGCATTGTCCACAAATAACCTTTAGGTAACATCCTTTTTATCCCCTTCCAGTCCTTCTCATCCGCCCATCTTTCACTCATCATAATCACATCCCACTTTTCTAACTCGCGCCAAAATCCTTCGTTCTTGTTCTTCAAGCCTGACACATTCCAGAAAGATATTTCACGTTTTTCTCTTCTCTTCCCTCACCTATCCTCCTCACTCTTCTTCCGCCTTGCTGTTTGTAAACCCCTCTGTGGGATCTCTAAACTCTTTTGCATCTTCCTTTTTTCTACCTTTCTCAACTCTTTTTCCCCTTCTCTTTATTGCTTCTAATTCTTCGTCCCAGAACCATGCCTCCGCACTTATCCACAATCTGTCTCTCCCTATCCATACCATGTGCCCCTTTTTCCGCTCTACCCATGCCCTCTGTTTTATTTTCCATCTTCTTTTCCTCTCCCTCTATGTCAAATCCTCTTCAATTCTTTCCCTTCTTCCTCTGAATAATTTTTTTTCCTCCTTAATTTTCTTGTTTTCCTCCTCGCTCCCTACTTTCACTAGAAACATTCCTTATTTTCCTTCTTGCGTCCATCCTATTCTTTTAACTCCTTCTACCCTTGCCTGAACTCCAATATCTCTCAGAAGATTTTTGATTTCCGCTGTCCCTGTTTCACTCTCCACTTTCAATCCTTAAACTACTATATTATTTTTCCTCTTTGCCCTTTCTTTCCCTTGCAATCTTCTTTCAATCTCAGTCAGTCTTTTCTTCAATCTTTCATTCTCATTTTGCAAGTTATCACTCCCTTTTACTATTTCCGCACTCTCTATTTCCTCCCCATATGCTCATTCCTGATTTCTAAGTTGCTTACCCGTTCTTACAACTGTTTTATCTCACTATTTCTCTGTTCGTCAACCTCTCTCTGTCTATTCTCTATGCTCTCTAGTTTACCCCATACCTTGTCTTTCTTCTCTTTCCAGAGTTTATCCATCACTTCCCACTTTTCTCTTACTTTTCTCACTTCCCCCCTTACGTCTTTCCCCTGCCTATTCATATCCCTATTCATATCATCCAGTCTCTTCCTTGTTTCCTCTCTAAACCCTTTTATGAGGGCTTCCAGTTCCTCGAACATCCCCCACCCCCCCTATCTCTTTCTGGTGTTTTTCGTTTAATCCAACTTTTTTGTTATCCTTGTCCCTTTCTGAATCATCTTCCCCTCCCTCTCTTTTTCTTTTATCTTCCCCTTCACTGCTAGTCGCGCTCGCCTTTTTTTGCCATTCATTCAGACTTCCATTTGAGCCCGCGCTACCTAGCTTGTTGAGGCGCTGTAAGTTTGAAAGTCTCCCGCGTTTATGGCCCGTGCCTGATTCCCTTCTCTCTGGGGGGGGCCGCCCCCCCCAACCATGGTCGGCGTCTCTAACGTCTCCACGCAGCTACTGTCAACTTCCCCCTTCTCACCACTAACCACATTCTCAACCACGACACCTCTTGTTTCATCTACCTCCTGTTCTGTGTGAACGTCTACGTAGAGTAGCTGTCGCCCTCTGGCGCCCCTTTGTGGTCTTCGTACTGTCGGCATCCTACCTTACTCAGTGCTTCGCGACGTTTCCCGCTCCTTACTCGCCTACCTCTTGCCCCCTTGCCCGACAACTATTTTTTCTACTTCTAACCTCGAAAACTTTGCACGCTTCAATTTTTCTTTCTCGCAACTTACTTTTACCATTTTCACCTTTGCCTTCACTCACCCTTCTTCCTTTACACCTGATCTCCGTACTCACTGCCCTTTCTGCATCAACACACGCTGATTCCTTTCACCTAAGCCAAAAAACCAACACTTGACACAAAAAAGTTTTCTCACAATCGGCACCTGAAACAGAAGCCCTTCAGTTACACTTTAGAATGTGAGTTGGTCATAGAATTCAATAAAAAATTAATAATAATAGTAAATACTTAATCGTTTTGCTTCATTTGAAGATATTCTTTAGCCATATTTTTCTTCCGGGTAATCTGCAACTCCAATTACTCCACAAACAATCGGACAACGCTGACAAATAATCCCTCAACGCTCAAAAACATTCCCACAACACTAAGAAACAATCCCACAACACTAAGAAACAATCTCACAGAAATAATACTCAAAAACAATCCCACAAAAATCACAATCGTACCTGCGAACTTAATATTTTGGCGTTGGTTTACTTCCATCCCGCATTGAAGCCAGTAAAAACTGCGAGCTGTTAAAATAAACTAAGGGCCTAATCGTAGGTTCGTGACACCCCTAATCAGGTATTGGGCCATGCAAAGGTCTGCAATGGGACAGCCAATGATTGACAGGATTCATGCCGACCACAGCCAAAGTTCTCTTGTAAAGTGCCCCTTTCACAGACTTCAGTGCATGGTCCCATAATGCTTTAGTGTCTCTTTGACGTTTCAATGCTTTGAGTGTGACTTTTGAAGTGAATGAAACTTCCATTAACTGGATATAAGTGGTGGGTGGTGTTTTTCTGTAAGTGCATCGGCATCATGACAAAATTAAATTTGCATGTCGTATGCGGTTATGGCATAAGTTCCCGGCGGGGGGGGGGGGGCCCCGGGCGGGAGCCAAAGTTCATGTGGGCTCGCGTTCTCCTAAAAGTGCGGATTTCTTTCAGAAAAACCTAAGGAGTTAATAAAATTTGCACTACTTTTTGTTTGGACTTCCTACCTTGTATCATTAAGCTTATTTTTTTCAAGAAAATACAAATTTTCAACCAAATCAGCGCTCCTTTTAGGTCTCCCTAGCTTTTGGATACGAAGAATATCCATATTTTCATCTATGTTTGCCAACAAAGGGGGGGGGGGGAGTCAAACAGCGTTAAAAAATTTTTTACGTGGTATGCAGACGGCCCCTCACGTGATTTAACATCAGATACGAGAAAAGAGTAAGTAATTAAATTTTCCTCTAATTTTCATGCTTACTAAGAGGGATAAATTTTTACATGTCGCTTGTCTGAAATTCGTACGTAAGCATTTTTCGAAATTTTAATGGCAATAATTAGAAAACGGTTTCTTGATTGATATGGAACTTGCAGGAAACTTTTTGAGCATGTATTACAACTGAAATACATATTATAGTCTAGAAAATATAACAAATTTTGTTGTACCAATAATTGCGAATTTTTACCAATGAGTATGTACCGATACTAATTTTTTATTTATTTGTTGCTATAAATACAAAACTTCATTTCCATTAGAAGATAATTTATCGACTTTTGAATGTTTGCAACTTAAATATTTGTCAGACAGCACAGAGTGGGACAAAAAAACTGTCTGTGGACAAATTGATATTCATAAGCAATTTCTCAACCGATTTGAACGTCTTTTTTAATTGAAGCTAATGAAATCCGACATAACTCTGTCGTGGCCGATTTTGAAAAAAGATTTTTATATTATTTTTATTTAATAAGGAAAATGAAAAAAAAGAATTTTTTTTAGAAGGGTACCGGTTCACAAGAAGTATCTGGATTCAATCAAAAATAACTAGAATCAATGAAACAAGTATCCAGAAAAGTTATCTAATAGATCAGCAACTGTTTAAAAATTTATTGAATTTGTTATAAACAAATAACTGAGTGAAAATGGATTCATGGGTATTGACAGTGATTCGTCAATTGATTCGCACAAAATTTAAACAATTTCTAGGCAAAAAACGTTTTTTAATTGAATTCATGAAAGAAAATGAATAATTTGTTATTTTATAAACAATTATTTACAGTAGGTATTTATGATTAAATAAATCTGGTTTTTTCTATTTAATCGGCCAAAAATTATATGGAAATGTCACTTATTTATCAGATTTAGTCATCCAATAACAATTGATGATTGTTTAAACAAACCTAATAAACAAATGCACTGTCTAGCTAATTTTAGAGGTAAAAACTTGATTTTTTCACCCTAATAAAGTGTAAATAACTGACTTCTAGACCTTTAGGGAGATTACATGACAATCAACAATTTGCATTGTTAACAACAATTGTTTAAACAAATTTTTATCATCCTACATACTCTTGAAAAAAAATTGCGTTTAAGGTATTAGCAGCCTGTTATTTGGCAATGGTTCTGTACTATCAATCGATAACTATTGACAATTCTTTAAGCAAACTTAATTAACAAATGCATTGTTGGGATATTTCTAAGGGAAAAAATTGTTTTTTTTTTCAATGTAACCAACTGTTAATAACTAATTTTTAAACTTTCTTTGGCAAACTTGATAACGATCCACTACTGTTATCGTCATTAATAATTTTATAGACAAACTTTTCATACATTTGTGAATGCAAAATTCCGTTTTTCTCATGGCTAATAAAAATTAACGTAACCTTTCATCACCGACGCGACGGTAACTTCACAAACAAATTCGGCATTTTGACAGGTTTCAAAAGAATAACATTTTTTTTATCAAAATTCCTAGGAAAACTAAAAATGATTTTTTATTTTGAAAAATTAATTTTTTCCAATACATACATACATACATTGATTAGCAGTTCGAACTCGAAAGTTCATTGCCTCACTACCCGATTCGGGTAGTGTTTCTAGGTGGATATTTACTACCAATGTGGGCCCACCACACCCACGACGGGCCAACAGCACGCAGGTATTCCTGAACGGTTACCCATCCAAGTACTAAACGCGCCCAACAATGCTTAACTTCAGTGATCTTACGAGAACTGGTGTTTCCAGCGTGGTATCGCCGTTGGCGATTTTCTTATACACCGAAAATATAATTTATGTGTAGTTTTTCGTTTCCCTCATAGCACGGTTTCCGCCTTTTTCGTAACAGATTATTGTCAGCTGAAAACGTCAATTTTTCTGCTCTCCTTAGGTCGAATTTTTTTATAACAAAATCAGAATCGTTATTTCCAATATTTTTGAAAAATGAAATTAGAAAGGAAGAATAATTTTTTTCAAAATTTGCCGAATTCTGTTTAAATTTTTTTTTCAACACAAATGAAAATGCAATTTTCCAATTTGGTCCCTGTTAAAAATTTCTAAAGTTAGACTTGAAAGACGACACTTTTGAGTTTGACTCCAAGAAAATCCTTTATATTCTGCTTTTCATGTATTCAAATAGTATTTTTCATGCAAGTTATAAAGATCCCAGAGTTTTCAATTTTTTACATTATTATCTCGAGAAGGTATTAGATTTGTGTTAAATTTGACCCCCCCCCCCCGGTTTTTGTCAAATGTCCACGCTTTGAGACCCCCTGAACCCAAAAAACAGGTTTTTACGAATGTGTCTGTCTGCCTGTATGTGTGTATGCATGTATGTATGTAGATCTTTAGTCTGTTAGCACGATAACTTTCGAAAGAATTGACAGATTGGATTGGGCTTTGGTATACTCTTGAAGTGTCCTAAAATGATGATATATGTTTTAAAAATGAACATTTTAATTTAAAAAAAAGTAGCTCAGGGGCCAACCGAATGGTGCAGAAAAATTGTATACCCCCTTATTGCATGCGGCGGTTCAATAGATGATTTTCTATTCGTTTACTTCAATTATTTATAACAATACTAAAGGTTACGTGCTAACAATATTTTGCAGAAGAATAAGCTTATTAAGCTACTGCGATACATTAAAAATGACGAAAATTGCCTACCTGTTCACTTAAATTATTTCTAAGGAAGATAATTTTTTTCCCCGTCAAAAAAGGATTACAATTTTATATTTCTTAATTCAAATTAATGACAACTAACAATAAGCTAAATATTTGGTCTTAACAATTATCATCTGATATGTATCGAAGTAGTTTCTCTAACTTATCATAAGTCTGAGAAGCTACTTCAATACATATTAGATGATAATTTTTTTTCGTAAAAGAAATTATAAATATGGTTTATGTGTGCATAGAATTTTGTTATAACACTGCAATTGTACAATAAACAAATAATTTTATTTTTGTGTTAGCCCAGGTTGTAACTGTAGTTGATTGCAAATGTATATAGGGGTTAAGAAAGGAGAAAAGAAATATTTTTAATAAAAATTCACTTTTTTTGGTCAATTGTGTGTGTCTTTTTTTAATGAGCTATTCAGTAATTCTTAGTAAGCATTTTTACTAGGAGAGGAATACTTTTCAGTAAAAAATAAAAAGGCCTTTCGAATCGGGCCATAATATTTCAAAATAGCCCCACATTGCGCGCGCGAGATATTTCTTATTAGCAGTGAAATTTTCATTATGAATATTTCAGGGTGGTCCCTAAAAACAAAAAAAAATTTTGGTCTTTTCCCGGTTAACAAGTATGTTTCCAGATCATTAAAATTATCAAGCTGAATCTTTCAAACATGAAAAATTGTCAATTCAAGTATTAAATACTTCACTAAAGAATGAAAGCATCAGGACTCTTCTAAATTTAAGGTGTTCTAAATTTAAAAAAATAATTTGTAGTTAATCGATTCATAAAAATTTAAAACTAGAAGCCCTTTTATATATGTGACATTATTCATCAAGTACCATCTATTTTGGTGATAATTTGGTGATGACAAAACATTGATTTTTGAACAAAAAATTTCATTTTCGACGGTAACAGAATAATTTTTAACCAAACAGTTGCATTTTTAAGCAAAAAAGATGAAATTTATACAGGAAGAAATGCATTTTTAAACGAAAAAGGCAAAAGTCCACGATTGTCCACGAGGAAGGCCGGGGGGTCTAGCGGGTCTAGCTAAAGCCCACGTGGACTAAGGCGGTCCACATTTTTTTTTAAATTTTCATGCACATCTCCCCCAAATTTGTTCAAATCCACAAAAAATGAATGCGTTAAAAAAAATTATAATCAGAAAATCTTGAAGCCTGCATTTTAAAATTCTTTAGATTCAGATTGAAAATGTACGCTCACAAATGAAGACCTAAAATGGAACATTGTTAAAGTATAATATTTTATAATTATTTATTGTCAACTAAATGATCTCATAATTTAAAAAGCCAAGAGTTGAACTGAACATTTGAAAAAGTTGAAATTTAACCTATTTTTAATTGCACTATATCATGTGATATGAAATTTGTGATATTTTAAGTCATTGGACAGATCTTCTAAAAATTTGTAAAATTCCAGGTGAAAAAATAAGTTCACTCTCATTTCCCGGCTTTTCTCGGTATTGGCAAATTTTCAGTAATTTCTCGGTCCAGCGGCCACCCTGTTTTTGATTCTATGTATTTGTTCAAATTCTTATGTTATTTTCGTAAGAAAACAATGTAAAGCGAAACTTCATTTTTCTGAAACCTATTTCATCTCCCATTTTGGAATTATCTGAGTTTTCGATAGCGTGCGTTATCCTGACATCTTTAGAAATGCTAAAAGTGAATACAAAAGTTGACTTATCTGGCAATTCTCAATTTTAGAGCATTCAACGCCTAAAACAGTGTAAATAGGAATTAAAGTTTATACAATTATCTGTAAATTTATAAAAGGAGAACTTTTTATCTCTAAAAATAATTCACGACCTTCAGAAGTCAATGTTGAGTTTAGAAAATATTTTCATCCAGATTTGCGGTAGGGAACCATCGCTATCTGAAATAATCACATGTTTTAATTTCTTAAACAATTTTTATACAGAAATCCACATTTTCATAATTATTGAATGAGTAGGGTCCATTTCGTTTGAAAAATTAATTCAAAATTCCTGCCAATGATTCTTTGCAACGATACATTGTCAATTGATAACAAATGTTAATTATTTGACCAATGTTTAGACAGACATGCACGGTTTGACTCTATGTGAATTATCCTTGTTTCTTGCGTTTTTTGTAAAAACTATCAGGCAGATGAAGAATTACATGTGTTTCAATATTATTTTTAAGTTTCAGTATTAGGAATTTTTTTCAACAAATCACATGTACAATTATTGTTCAAAATACCTGAAAATTATTTAAAATTTTTTTTCAATAATAAAGAAATTTGTGTAAAAATTTATCTAACTCGCCGCTATGCAACAAGAGATAGACAAAGATGCCATTTTCCTTGTTCCTGTAAGTTCAAAATGGTCCTTCTTACAAAAAAAGTTTGGGAGACGTTGTATGAGTATCTCCAGTTGTCCACACTCCACATATATGAGCATTAAAATTGTATGGGCTTTTGATACTCACCATATGGCCATATCAGCCTCCCTGTAGGTTTTTCTCCATCATAATAAACATTTTTCGCTGAAACTTTACAAAATGATAAAAAAACATCAAGACGTATGTCTGCAAACTGTTTATTTATTTATTTTTTTCAAATTAAAAAAACCGGAATTTCTGTCTTACTGACGTCAAAATGTTTTTTATTTCAGAAAAAGAACAGTTGGCAGACATCCATCTTCATGTTCTTAAAATCTTAATTATTTCCCAAAGTTTCCGCGAAAAATATTTATTACTGTATACAAGAGTGAATTGCTCACGTGGTAAGTATCACCTGCCTTAAAGCAAAAACTGCCCTAGTTTTCTAAAAAAATACCCAAATTGCTCGTAATCAGGGGCCTTCATTAAATCTGTTTGAAATAGGTTATCTGTATAGCAATATACTATATTTAAATAATATAAATATTAATTCAATTTATTCAATATTATTAATTTTTGTATATGTATACAAGAATCACTCTTAGAACGCAGTTTTAATTAGTTGAGAATTTAAAAGTCATTCGCTTATTTTTATTCATTATGGTTTAATGGCGAGGATATCTGAAGCTACCAATTTATGCTCTGTCATATCAAGCATTGCGATACCTTAGTACTGACATGTGTTATGATATAAATAAGTTATAGTATAGTTTGTACTAGGAATCGTACTTGTTAATAAATGCACCACCTTAACGACAGAAAAGAAAGGAAAGATATTATCAGACTTACGCCGGCTTATCTTTAAAACCATTATAATTAAGAAAAGAAATAGCAAAAATTGAAAACGCTATTTGAGATAATTATTATTGTCAGCAAGGTAAAACAAATGTGATTGAGAATCCCTGTAAAATTATGGCCTGTGGTTGATACTGAAAAAGAAGTTGATACCTGAATAAGTTTTTTTGCGAAACCAATTAGTTTTTATGATATTGTTTTCAGATCTTATTACTTGTATCTTATTACTACTTATTACTACTATCTTATTACCATTAGTCTGGAAGATGTCATATTTGTTAGGTTCTCTTACATAAATTTATAAATTATTCAATTTTCCCAGACGTAAAAAAAGAAAATTTTATTCTTCTTATAAATTGAATTTACACGCATTGGCCAATAGTGCGTCTCTTATTATCATTTTTTAAATATGTTTCTACGGTAAATTCTTAAAAACTTTGGCCCTGAGGCCGCTTCTACTGTGAAGGATTAGATAAACATAAACAAAGAAATAAGGGAGACGTCGGCAAGGAAAGATTTCCTCATAGAATGCAGAAGACAAGACCTTCCACATCACAGCTTAAACGTTACTGTACACATGGGTAAGCTACATCTCCGACGCACTTCTTGTAAGAAAAAATTAGATTCAGTTTCACTAGATTTACAACACCAAATTAGAAAAATAGAAATTAAAGATGTTCACAATCATTTGCAATTTATAACTGACCGCATGGAAAAAATAAAAACAAAATTAATCATTTTTATACCAGCTCACTTACTTAAAGAAAGGAAGTAAAAGAGAAAAGTTTTAAGAAAGGAAGTAAAAGTTCAAACAACGGATTAAACAAAAAAATTGAAATAATAAGACATGAACAATATACAGATACTACTCTAAATAAGCATAGAACTGATGTTGATGTAGACAACAACAACAACGATCCATGGTTTGTGAATAATTCTAACTTGAACATTCCAGAGCAGGTAACTGACATTTTGAGGTTAGGCGTAAATTTTAGTACTAAATTTATTTCCAACATATCAAAACACATTTTTGAAATTGTAAAAGTTTTAGAATCAAATATTGATAAGATTCCGGATAATTTTACAGATGAACTTAGAGAACAAGTCCTATCATTATCTTCTAATTATTTAAAGAAACCGCAACCAATTTCAGGCATTGACAGAATTATCGCAAATAAAGTAAACGTAACAAATAGTTTTCTGGGAAAGTACAAGGAAAAGATACTAGTAACAAAAGCATATAAATTCCAAAACATATAAAAAATAAATTATGATCCTTTAAACTTTTTACAAATTGATACTTTCAAAATGGTAGATGGTTAGGGGACAAGTGGTTTTCTAAATCCTAGCACAAAGAGAGTAGATTTACTTACGGTAAATACTAACATTGCTGGAATGTATGGACTTCCAAAAATTCATAAACAAAACTATCTGCTTAGACCAGTTGTATCTTCCATAGGCACTCCTAATTATTACTTGACCAAGATTTTTAGCAAAATTGTTTCTGATTCCTTACCATCTTATCCTTAGAACATAAAAAACTCAATTGAATTCAAAGAAAAAATCCAAAACATAAAAATACCTGATAATCACAGTATGGTATCACTTGACCTCACATCACTTTTCACTGATGTTCCTTTAGAACTTGTTCTGAAAAGCATAGAATCTAGATGGAATTACATAAAGAAAAATACTAAAATTCCATCAGACAAATTTAAGGATGGCATTCCTTTTCTTATGAATAACGCCTTCTTTAAATTTGATAATAACTTTCACTAGCAAACACATAGTATGCCTGCGGGTTCACCGATTTCGACAATTCTATCAGAAATTGTCATGCAAGATTTAGAATCAGAAGTATTTAATCAAATCAATTTTGACTTTCCAATATATGTACGCTATGTTGATGACTTCTTTTCAATTATCCCTGTGAATAAAATAGAATTGATCGTTTCACTTCTTAATCCCTATCACAACTGACTACAATTTACAATCGAAAGAGAAGAAAACAATTCAATTGGATTTTTAAATTTAGAAGTAATAAGATCTGAAAACAAGATATAAAAACTAATTGGTTCCGCAAAAAAATTTATTCAGGATGATATTTAAACTATTTTTCTAATCATCCCATACAGCATAAAATTGGAATGGTTAAAAATCTTGTTAATTCTGCCATTCTATTAGCAGACGTTTCTTTTCACTCAGAAAATTTAAAACTGATTAAAAAACTGTAATTCTATAATAGCTATCCAACTAATTTTATTGATAAGCACATGGACAAAAGATTAATTGAACAACAGACAAAAACTAATAACACTAACGACATTATCAATAATGACGGTTCTTTCCAAAACTCAAAAGCAATGATCTCAATTTCCTTGCTAGGCCAAATGTCATATAACATAAAAAGATTTCTAAATGAAACTGATAATGTTGGAACTGTTTTTAGAGTCGATAATAAACTTGACAAACTTGTTAAATTAGGGAAAGACAGACTCGATAATTTAGAACAATGTAATCTTATATACAGAATACAATGTCGTTGCGGAAAAGCTTACATTGGCCAATCGAAACGTCCGCTACGAATCAGAGTCAAAGAACATAAGAATAACTTCAGATTAGATGAAAAATATCATAAGTGAACACTTAACGAAAGAACACTGAAGCGACCCCAGTTTTATAAAATGGAATGAGGTAGAAATTTTACGTATTGAACCTAATGAGTATAAACGTGCCTTTGCTGAAATGGTTTTTATTAAAAAAGAAGGTGCAACTTGTATGAATTTAGTTACTGAGTTAGATTATTTTAGTACTTCTTATAATAATATTGTTGAGTGTATAACTAAATAACCGATTTTCTCTAAATTCATCTCAAATATGAATATTTTTAATTTTAATTCAAACGAACTTATATTTATGATCACCGAGAAAAACTTCAAAAACTGTCACAAAAATAGTGCATTGAATTTGTTACTGACGTTGACCCTCCTTACTCATATGTATTGCTTTCCGATGTGTTGCATTGTAATTCTTAATGTGTGCGTTCACAAAGTTTCCAAGATGGGGACGGGGCATACCTCTGCGTCTTCACAAAAAATGTATTGCCTTTTATCACAGTTTAAACAATAGTTTCATTACTTAAATACCAACATCTTTCTAAAGGTATGAAATTAATTTCTTACTTATGCCTCCATTAAATTTTCTGTTACACTACGGTTACATTATTTACGTATTTCAAACCTAACATATTATATATTTTTTCAGCTCTACCTAAAAAGTTTTTCTATTTTAATACATGGAACTCACACATTAAGAAATTTTGCACGGAATCTTATTAAAATATTTAAGGTATTTTTCTCTTATATTTTTTAGATATTCTGATTATCACATTATATTGCTTCGATCTCACGATTTAATATATTTTTGCTTCCTCATAGAGGAAGCTTTGTAATGGTAACATTTTCCAAAAAATTTTAAATTCATTTGCTTGAACCTTCCACAATTTAAAAATGTCTAATACAATGTTCTAAGCAATTGTCCGGATGTGTGTGTGTGTGGATGTGTGGATGTCACGCTTTTTTGTGAACACGATAACTTGAAAACGGTCGCAGATAAATTGATGAAATTTGGAGGGCTTATTTTCCCGACTAATATCTTGAAACTGACTGAAGGCTTTCTAAAGATATTTGTTGCATTTTTTCTGAGCACTTTATAATATTTGAAAAATCGATTTTTTATAGTAAAACTTTTTTCATTGACATAATAGTCCAGTCAATGAAGGATTTAAAAAACGAATTCGGAAAAGTAGAATTTTTTTTCACGGATACGTTGAGGATCACTTTATAAAGATACTGTAAAAAGTCCCCAACCATATGTGTACGGCAACGGCCGCCATGATAAAAAGTGTTAAACAATAACATGTTTTTTTAAATAACTCGAGAAGGGTTGATTTTAGGTCGAAAATGGTCATGTTAAAAACTGTTCACAAATTTATAGTGCACAGAAAAGGTTCTAACAGTTGTAGACGTATTATCAACGGTTACGCTATAAAATTGGATTAAATGCACAATTGTGCGATTTCTGAACAAATACAGTAAAACTGCAAATATCCTGGAAAGAACTTCGGAAATAGATCAGGCGATTGGCACTGGAGCAAATGCATGTTCCTGTTTGAAAAAAAAACCGACCAACTCATTTGCATTACAAATTATCAGTATAAAATGAGCTCAACTTCAGTGTCCAATTTGACATGCTTCAGGGAATGATTTTGAGATGAAACTTCTTGTAATTGTTCCTCCATATTCATACAATATATTTCCCAATTTTCAGGTCAGAATAAATTTCAAAATTGCAGCTATGAGGTAGGCAGCAGCGGTAATTATGAGTCCTAATGGCAACAATGGGAGCGGGGGCGAGAACGGCTACCTCGGTCTATTATGTTGAACCCTTCGAAATTTTTTTTTGCTCACTTTTCCCAACAATATAAAAGACCGAGGTAGCCATTCTTGTCCCCGCTCCCATTGTTGCCATTAGGACTTAAATATTATTATTCTGACCTGAAAATTGATAAATATATTGTATGAATATGGAGAAACAATTACAAGAAGTTTCATCTCAAAATCATTCTCTTAAGCATATCAAATTGGACACTGAAGTTGAGCTCATCTTATACTGATAATTTGTAATGCAAATGAGTTGGTCGGTTTTTTTTAAACAGGAACATGCATTTGCTCCAGTGCAAATCGCCTGATCTATTTCCGAAGTTCTTTCTAGGATATTTTCAGTTTTACTGTATTTGTTCAGACATCGCACAATTGTGCAGTTAATCCAATTTTATAGCGTAACCGTTGACAATACGTCTACAACTGTTAGAACCTTTTCTGTGCACTATAAAATTGTGAACATTTTTCAATATAACCATTTTCGACCTAAAATCAACCGTTCTCGAGTTATTTAAAAAAAAACATGTTATTGTTTAACACTTTCCATTATGGCGGCCGTTGCCGTACACATATGGTTGGGGACTTTTTACAGTATCTTTATAAAGTCATCCCCAACGTATCCGTGAGAAAAAAATTCTAGTTTTCCGAATTCGTTTTTTTGAGTGAAATTTGTTCCCCGTTGACTGGACTATAATTGAAAGTTGATGCAAGAATATGAAAGATTACTTGGTTCGAGACGAATCGATTGACCTATACTATTAATATATTTCATTGAAGCGTAGGGAAGTTATGGTAATTTATATATTTGAAAAATCGGTTTTTTATAGTAAAACTTTTTTCCTTGACATAATTCAAAGTTGATGCAAGAATATAAAAGATTCCTTGGATCGAAAAGAATTGATTGACCTATGATATTAATACATTTTATTGAAGATTAAGCAAGCTATGTTAATGCATAAGATTTGAAAATACGGTTTTTTATAGTGAAACTTTTTTCTTCAATATAATTGAAAGTTGATGCAAGAATATAAAAGATTCCTTGCTTCGAGAAGAATCGATTGACCTATAATATTAATATCTTTTATTAAAGCGTAGGGAAGTTATCGTAATTTATATATTTTGAAAA